>JAZKJV010004730.1:0-46116 GCA_037367405.1 Ottelia alismoides | reverse complement strand
TATCTGACCAGAGTGCCGGCCGGTCCTCGCCATGCAACCACAGGTGCACGGAGACCAGCTTTCCCCGTCCTGGAGTCCTTTCGCCATTGTGCGACTGGAATCAAAGGAAAGCCGAGAAGGTCGGTATAAACAGAAATACCTACTTCCTTTCGAACACTGCTATACATATCTTCGCTTTGCGGTTTTACGAGAACTTTTGTTCCGTCCGCCAGCTCGGCGCGGTAGGCGCCGTGTGAACCGTACTTGCCTTCCAGAACCTTCTTTATTGGAAGACGCGAAATGCGGTCACGAATTCCTCGGACTATTGCCTCTGACTCATCGAATCGCCCAATGCGACCTAAGACCCATGCTTGCTCGAAGTCCGTCAACGGCACTTCCGGACGCCTGAAAAAGCCATTGATTCTGTCAAGAAGTTCACTGCAAGAGAGGGGCATTGAAGTAGCCGAACAGAAGGCGTCCAATCGATGTTCCCAGAACAACCAGAATGATCAAATACTTGGCAATTGTTTCCCAAAAATGGCACCTCACGAAGACCCTCCTCTTCTCTTTCTGTTTTCCTATGCCATTCTCCATTTATTGCAAGGTGTAGGCCTGTCGTTTTAAGGTCTCCATTTCGGGATCTCCAGAGAGGTTATCTCAAGCCAAACTGGTGATCGAAGAAGCCATTTACAAAGCCGCTGAAATCCTAGCGGAGGGTGACTGCACCGAGGTTTACCAGCTTAACCTTCAACTATTTAAGGTGACCTCTCGATAAGGTTCACCGTGTCCTTCAAAGGACACACATTTGCTAATCAACCCTTGTTTGGTGAACTCAATAAACAGTAGCTTCGCACGCCTCAACATGAAGGGGGTCAGTCGATGCATATTCAACTTTTGATGCTAGTTCTTGCTCTAGCCCGAACAAATTCTTTTGCAAGCGAAAAGATGGTCTACATGCATGAGATCGACGGCCAATCTCAGATTGTGTTGGGCGATAGTGATGCGACAAATTCACGGGCCAATACAAATGGTGCGGGTTTACATCTTTATTCGGACATCAGTGCTGATGGTACAACCGTTGTTTATGCCACGGGACCGGATCAAGACCATTTGTAAATTGTGACCCAAGATTTGAGCTCAGGCCAAAACGGAGGTCTTGTCGACTAGTGATAATGCTTTTTTTCCTCATACTTCCTCCGATGGTCGGTTGGTCGTCTTTCAAACCACCGACGCGCAAAAGCGAAGGTGCCTGGTGCTCTACAATCGTGCTGAAAATTCATCAAAAGAACTCACCTGCCACGAGGGCAATGCAATGGCTCCGGCATTTTCAGTCGATGACAACTGGGTTGCCTATTCGGCGGAGGTGAACGGGAATTGGGAAATCTTCGTAATGGATCTTAACACCCAAAGATCAGTGCGCATTACAAATCACTTGGCCCGTGATCTTTCCCCAGCTTTTAAAGCGGATGGATCTCTGGTGTTTTCTTCAAGCCGTGGAGCTTCAGATTCACTTAGGCTTTACGAAGTGAAGATCTCCTCGCTGGATCAAAAGTCATTCCCAGTCAGACCTCTTACTCGCAATATAGGCAAAGCCTACGGTGTGGGTATCAGCGGCGATCTGAATCTGCATCAAGGTTCAGAACTGGATATACCGTCACCAGCTCGTTCGTCTTTCGGCACTGTTCGTATTGGGGATCGCATTTACGTGGCTGGAGGTCATCAGGGAAGGGGGCATACATATCCTCCTGAGTCTTTCTTAAGCCGCCTCGATTTTTTCAATCTCAAAACAAAGAAATGGGAGCAGACTTCTCCGCGCCCGGTGGCCGCACATGGTTATGCTCTGGCCTCTCATGGTAAATTTATTTACGCCTTTGGTGGCTTTACCTTTTCGGCCGAGCACACACCAGGATGGAGGTCGATTAACAACATTGACCGTCTGGATACAGAAACCGGTGAGTGGACAACCATCGGTCATCTTCAGGTCCCTCGTTCGTCGAATGTGGCCGTCACGGTCGATGACCGCGTGTATTTAATTGGTGGATGGGACTCGACACCCCGATCCAAGAACGACACCAATGGATTTTTCCATAGAAAGATCGAGATTTTTGATTTCAGCACTGAGAAGGTGAGTACGGCGCCCTATGAGCTACCTGACCCACTTCGACGAGCGTTCACGGGCGTCGAGAAGGATGGCAAAATTATCTTGATCGGAGGAATAAGCCAAGGTGGAGAACACTTCAGCTTAATCGATCGAGTGACTCAGCTGGACCCTAAGGTTGGCCGCCAGGTCGCGCCCATGGCCTCTGAGCGTGAGTGCGTGGCATTCAAATCCAGCGTCGGTAAAGGTAAAGTAGGGGCAAGAAGTACGGCTCCCAGCATTCCCCCGTGTGCCAACCTCCATGGACAAACAAGAGGGGAGGGTAGCCTTTACTTTTGTTCGTTGGCAGGCGAGAAACCATAGGCGCTGCCATTGAAACATACCGAGCGGAACAATGAGGGCATTCTTGAGCCTTGGCCGACTTACTCATTCATTCTCTCCATTGTTAAACTGAGCACTGGTCCAGTGTAGGACTGTGGGTGCTGGGTTTACAACGTGAATCCCCCGGTGGTGGGCCAGAGTGGTCGCGGCCTGGGATCCAAGGCCTGCTTAATTCTGGTTTATACCTAGGCGTCTTCTGAAAAAACCAATCGAAGCCGCGTTGAAGTCGTTGAGTTTTTGGCTAAGCTCTTCAAGCGTTGACCTGTTGTTTGATTGTGCCAGGTGAGCATTGGAATTTCCCACCACCGAAGTTAACTCTGCGATCAGCTTATCAAGCTGATCGGCTCTCTCCTTTGTTGATCCGCAATAGTTGAGGTCTGTCGAGCTACGTATTTGAAATAATTCGCATCGATCGCTGATTCATGCCTTCGGTTGCCGCAAGAGCCTTATTTGACTTGTTTAGTTGATGTTCTGCGCTTTGGATGACGCTACCAATGGTAATCGAGGAGAGCGTGACTCTCAAGAAACGTCGAGCTCGATCAATTGTATAACGAACGCTTGTTTCCATCGAAAGTATGGCGTTTACTCCGGCATTGAAAGTTCCAAGAAGCTCTTTCTCTTCCAGGATATCCATTTGAAGGTCGCTTTGGAGCGAAAACACAACTGGATCATATTTCGTTGCCAAGCGCACGCTGAGTTCTTGTGCGATCGCTTCGTCATTTACTATTCTTTGGCGTAGCTCACGACTTATGACGATTAGAAATATGCGATATTTCTCGAGAGTGAGTTGCAGTGATTGTAAGTTCTCTTTTTGCTGTCCGATACTCTTGGCAAGTTCTTGTAAAACCGAGTGAATTGGCGTTTGGCCAACCACGTAACGGCCTCCACCGCCCAATAGGTAGGAAACAGTGGCTCCGAGTTTTGATCGCCACCCTCCTTTGAGTTCGAGAAGGAGGGGTTGTCAAATCACTTTGAACCTGATCCACGGAATGGATATAGGGACGAGTTTGATTCATATCGAGATCCAAAAGCTTGGTGTGCAGGAGTTCCGCAGCGACGGTCAAATGCTCTTCAACGAGAGAGTATGCCGCCTTCGAAACTTGGTGCCTCTCATTCCAGAATCGATCTGCCGTCGTTTTGTAAGGATCACGTTTTCAGCGATGAGTCGATTCACAATCTCTGTCATGTCCTTACGATCTAAGGATGGTGCCAGCGCGAGAAAATTATCTTCATGTCCATTTTCTACCAGGTCCGTTTCGCAGACGGCCTGACTGAGCTTTTTTGCTTCCTCGAGCGTTTCTTCAATAAGATCGTCGGCGGTTAGCTTCCTAGCGGAACGAGAGTTGGCGGATGCTGTTGAATTCAAGCCCAAGCACCAGATGAGGTTTATCGCAACCAACCACAACCCGAAATCCAAGTTTTTGTTATCCATTCCTAGACCCTTTCCTGAGAAAACAAGCTATGGCTTGTTTATTTGCCTTGAGGCCTCTTTAAACCCAGAATGTGCATGTGGTGTGCCAGGGGCGCCCACCTTTACAATCGTCTTAGATTCGGTTGACGTTTCCCTTAATTGCTAAAGAATTACTCTTTTTAAAGACGATTGCGCCGAGGTTAGAAGAGATGAACAAGAGTGCCGCGATTTTAGAGAAATTCAAAAGGACTGCCCTTTGGGCTTTGGCTGTTTAGTCGTGCCTTGTGTTTCAAGGCGCCTTATTTTTCTTCGATTCGTCCTACTTTCACTAGGCTTGAAACCGGCCTTGGCGAGGCCACGATTCGAAAAGAAGGGCCATTCTTAACCACTTGGGAACGGTCCATGCCATCGCTCTTGCCAATCTCTGCGAATGGGTTGGAGGAACAACCCTAGAGATCATGGTTCCCAATACGCACAGATGGATTCCCAAATCTATGAAGATTCATTACTTAGCAAAGGCCGAAACGGACGTTCACGCGTCCACGTCCATTGTCGTGGATGTTTGGCCTGATGCCGGTTGCATACCGGTGATTGTAAGGTGCACAGATCTTAACGGGAAGGAAGTCGTTACTGCCGAGATCGAAATGTACATCACTAAGAAAAAATAAAAAGTGGGATCGACTCAAGAAAAAGAAGAAGTCTAGTTTATCCCGGGAGCGGCGCACAGCGATTGACCACCTGGTTCTGAAATGCTCACGCCGGGAGTTCATTTTTTCTTCTTCGGCTTTTAGGTTCGTATTGTTTTTAACGATGGCCACGCGGTATTCGGCGAGCAACGTCTCCTGTGATTTGATGTCGTCTTCCATTTTTCGGATGCTTGAAGAGGTGCTGCCGATGGCCAGTTCATATTCCAAGATCGTTGATTTTAGCGCAATGACAATATCCTCATCTGTTTGGCTTGTTTGGCAACGGAGCGAACGAGTGACTCGGTTTCGGCGGAGTTCATAGGGGTGGCCGGTGATTTGGAGTTTGATGTAGTCACTTCTTCTGGAAACCGCGTTGACTTGGTCTTGTTCCGTATACTGGATGCGATAAAAGCCCGAGGGCAAAACCAGTCCAACGGTCCGAGAAATGAGGTGGACCAGTTCGAAACCACGTAGGCGTCACCGGAGGGGGCTGAGCTTGTCCTGTTGCCAAAGTTGTAAGTTGCGGAAGTCGCGTATGTTGGTCACGCATTCTAGAATTTATTTATTTACTTCCGCTCTGAGATTGGGGGTCACTAAGGCTATCAGCAACAGAAGGAGTCCGCGCATTATTTGCTCCCGTTTGGTTGGCGTGAGATTAATGCATTGCGCTATTGATGTAAAGGTCTCAGGTGCTGAAAAACGTAATATTTACTCCTTACGAGGCAAAGACACTCGCACGGCCTTTTTTTAGACGTTAGCCATTCTTAGAAACGTCATTCCGTCCATCTGGCGCGGTCACATAGTTGCATGTATCTCCTTTGCCTTTTGCGAAGGAGTAAATTGATGCCACGACATCAAATCCAGTTGAGGACCAAAACTAAAAGGTCGTCCAAAGGAAAAGCAGCCGATATTGTTCAAATCATCCTGAAGGATCACAAGCCCTTGAAGGCATTGATTAAGACGATGAAGGCAAATCAATCCAGCTACGAGGAAAAGAAGAAGGCATTTGAAACCTTCGCCCCCACGCTGAACGCTCACGCTAACCGGAGGAACAATCTTGGTATAAGGATCTCAAATCGAAAGAAAAACTTCGCACCCGGGGGCTCGAAGGCGACATCGAGCATGAACTTGCTGACCAGCTCTGCGAAGAGCTCAAACGAACAACAGATGAGGATCTCTTTCAAGCGAAGGTGAAGGTTCTTGCTGAACTTGTCGAACACCACATCGAGGAGGAAGAAACGCACATGTTGCCGAGTTTTAAGAAAAGTTCGAGTGCGGAAGAACGAGCCTCAATCGGAGCCCAGTACTTAAAGCTGCAGAATGCCGTCTTGGCAGAAGGAGCAGACGATGCACCTCGCGAAAAAAGCGCTGGTTTTAAGAAGAGAGAAGCGCGAATGAATTGACCGAGTAAATATGCCTTTCTTCAGGATAGATAGGAGCTCAAAAATGACAGACGATGCAATTTTACCTATGCAGGGAATCAGACTCAACTCACCTCCTTTGTTGGCGATCTATAATCGGCGGTCTTTTAGTTTCGCTGATGTTGTTTCTCACCTTGGCTGCCCTGGGTGCTGGTTTCGCCGGATTTATTGGAGAACAGATGATGGATCGTGAAAATGCCGGGCCCGTCCTCGCGACCGGAACAGGCTTATACTTAACCCTATCGGTTGCGATGGCTTTGTTTTTGGGCAGCTACTTTGCATTGCGAATCTCACGGTTTTTAACCAGAAAAGTGGGAGGTGCACATGGCATCATCATTGCCTCGACATTCTTTCTGTTGATGCTAGCTGGTTTAGGCAATGCCATCGGAGGAATAGCTTCCGGATTTAGTAACCTGGCAAAGATGTCGGCCTCAGACACCGCCATTTTGGGCATAAACCAATCTGGTCCAAGATTCAATCCATCAGATCTTGGGATCCTCATCTCTTAAGGGTGATCCCCGAGATGTAGCGCAAGGTCTCGCCACTCGCCTCATTCAGGGCGACACAGAATCTGCAAAAACTATCTTGCTTATCAAACGGGGCAATCGAAAGCGGACGTGGAAGGCAAAATAGCGGAGTTAAAACACGAAATCGACGCGAAGGCCAAGATGGCTGCGGAGAGGGCGGCTCGTGCTGCAGGAGGTCTCGGAGTTGCACTTTTTGTTTTATACATGATTGGCCTCGTGTCGGCTGCAGTTGGCGGAAGCACGGGCGCACACGCCAACGTAACTGGTCCTTTGCAAATGCGCCGGAGAACCTGAAACAGGTTCTCCGGAAAGGTTGATACTATCGGTTTGGAGGGTGATAGAAATCCAGCAATTTATTATATGAGTAAATCTGATTCATAGCATTCGCTCGAAGACACTCTTCTATCATCAATTCCCATTTTGGGGCGCTAAAAACGCCGCGCTTTTGCCGATAGAAATCTATGTTTTTGCCTCCCCTGGGTCTAGGCTCCAAACTTCCATCGCAACTGGCCATGTGCCTTATACTGAGTGGCGTGATTGGACTGATCTCCATCAGTCAATTCAAGAGCCTTCGTGACCGCGAAGAGATCGTGGCAAAACGCTGGGTACCCGCTCTCATCGAGCCGCAGCTCAACTTTTTTATGAGCTCTGTTCTTCGCGCTTGCGATCGATGGAGTTTTGTCAGTTGGCGATGAGACATGCTATCGAGCACAATCAGAAGGAGCTTCGGGGGCGCCCAGATCTCAAAGACAAACTGGACAAAATGGCCGATACCAATTCCAAAAGAAATCGCGATTGCCGACCTGTGGGCCTTTCGGGGCCAGTGCAAGCCGCTAACTATGACCTTAAGGATCCGCAGATCTTAGGCCTGTATAAGCTGGCCAAAGCCGACAAAGAGGCACGCCGTGAAGGCAGACCAGATCTACACCTATCCTTTCCTACGGGATGCCAATCTCGTGTTGGTGGACAGTAAAGCAAAGACGGTTTCGCGCTTCAATATACGTGTAGAGCGAGATTACAAAGACTAAAGAATATCGGAGCGGTTTACCGGTCGCCGAACCCGCCGACCGGCTCGGGCTCGAGGACACCAAGGCTTGTAGACGTGAGGTTGGCGATTCGGCCTGCCTCATTCATCAGTTGGATCGTTTTTTTAATGCCCCTCGTTCAATGAGGAGCGCGCAATCGCGCGCTCCTTTCAAGTTCGTAACGCGTTTAGTGTAACCGTCATTTGCTTAACGAGAGCATTGTAGGCGCTTTTGTACTCGTTGTATTTGTTGAAGATCAGGTTCTGTTTTTTGGCTTGGGTTTCTTCATTTTGCAGCCGGAGATAAAGATTAGAATCCATACATGTTGCAAACGCCGCGTTCAAAAACAGATTTGCCTCGGGGCAAGTATCAACAGAATCCAACTTGCGAATCTCATTGCACGTTAATTTTCTCACTGAGTTTGCCTCTTCGGCTGAACCGGAGGCTGTTTGTAGAATGATTACGAAAAATAAAGTCATCATTGTGCCATTGACCCGCTAATCATGTTCATTGTCAAACCACTCGAAGTACCAAGTGCCGTTTTTGTAATGGCCGTAGAGCCGCATGGGAGTGCCAAGCAATTTCACTTCAAATTTGAGCCCCGTCAAAGCACCGATTTTTTCTTGCTTCAAGATCTTGAGACCATTTTGGCCGTGCGCTCGGGCCATTCCGCCACGAATCGCCTTTATCGAGCGAATGGGTTCAATTTCCTTTGCCATTTCATTAAACATATATTCAAGAGCCTTGGCCCGAAAGATTAAACGTTGATCTCCAATAAAGCGCGCGTTGTTGCGTTCGAACTCCGTCTCGTACAATGTGTCGGGTTTTAGTTCGTTAAGTGGTCGCTCCTCATCGGCAAACTCCTCGAGGCGAGGTGTATTGTCGTTGCTCGCGGTGTTGTCCTGGAGTGGTTCTTCTTCAAAAAGGAGAGCGTTAAAGTCCTCATAGTGTGGACCATAGGCTTGCAATTGATCGGCCGTTTCGCTCGCGGCACCGGGGAGAATCGCGGGGGAGGGTAGAACGCATGCATACGCTCCATCACCAAGCGGCGAAGGGCATTGATCGCAAGGCTCGGTATGTGTTTTCCAACTAAGACAGGTTCCGAGAGATTGATCAACGCAGCAAAGACCGAAACACCCAAGGGTGGCGCCAAATAGGATTCTGAAAATGCAAAATCTAAAACTTGCTCATTCCAAAAGGTGCGATCATCTCCCACGGGCGCATTCTTTAGCAGTTCGCCGTAAAATTGATGAAGAGCCGATATGATCGTGCTTTCAAACTCACTATAAATTTCCGCGATCGTCGTTAAACTCCACAATTGTTTAGCGCTTCCTTGTGCACAGAATATGCCATAGCGATCTTGTGGCGAATCCGTTGTGGACATGTCATGATGTTCGAGCAATTTCACACAACAGGAGAAGACGCATGGAACGCAATTCAACATGGGGTCAATGGTTGACAGCTGCGCTCACCGCCACGGGTTTAAAGGCGCCTAAAGCGGTGGCCTCGTTACCCAGCTTTTTTACGCTTCGGGGGCAATCCATCGATGGCGAGAATATCGACTTCGCTCGCTATCAGGGCAAAGTGATCTTAGTGGTGAACGTAGCGTCTCGTTGCGGGTTTACGGGCCAGTATAAGGACTTTGAAACCCTTTACCAAAAATACAAAGACCGCGGATTTGAGATCTTGGGTTTTCCCAGCAACGATTTTAAGGGTCAAGAGCCAGGCAGTGATGCTGAGATCAAATCATTCTGCAGTTTGAATTATGACGTCAGCTTCCCCTTGTTTACGAAGGCCCCAGTGACTGGTAGATCTATACAAAATGTTTATAAATTACTTAACGGTGGATGCGGGTCCCGGGATGGGTGGTCCCGTGCTCTGGAACTTTGAGAAGTTCCTAATTGATCGCCAAGGTCGTCCTGTGAACCGATTCAGAACGCCCGTCTCGCCACTCAGTCAAAAGGTAATGTCAGCCATTGAGTCGTGTCTTGGCGGAAAGGCCTGAATTTGGTAAAAGTTTGGCCCTATGATGAGGGGTCTAATTTTCATTTTGCTGTTGATCAACAGCATCAGTCGGGGGTGCCTGACTCTTGGAATCGAACTAAGACCGTCCCCTTAACATGGGTCAGACTGGAATCCCGCAGATCGATCGAGGTTCCGCGAAAGTTTGATCTCCACGGAGGCAAGTTCAGATTGAGCCTGAACAGGCAAGCTGGAAATAAGAAATGCACACATCACTAAACACTGTTTTGCGTAGTAACTCACGACCTCTACTCCCTCAGTGGTCAGTGATTTAGTGAGTGGCGAGTAGAAAAACAACAGTTCCGTTGTGAAAAACGCACGATTTAACGCGATTTCGGGCTCAGTTGCTTAAATCTTAAGCGATCGGTCAAGCGGTGTGCCATGAACCATCCAATAGCTTGATTCCGCTTTATCGTGGGCTAACGTTGATACCTCAGGAGGTTACCTATGATTAAGAATTTTCTACTCGCAGCTATGACTGTGGGAAGTGTGCAAGCAATGGCATCCGAGGGCTACACGGGCTCTCAGTATTTGTACCAGGCGCCGGTGGATAAAATCGTTGTTACGCCGGAGATCAATTACACGACCCGGAAAGACGATAAGAAATCCACGAGCATAACTTCGGAGGAGACTAAAGGTTTTGGCGAAGGAGTACGCGGAGAATACGGTATTAGTGAAATGCTATCTGCGGGTTTGGAGATTTCCTATCGAAATTGGAAAACGGAATACTCTCCCGCCGGTCAAGACAGCTTCACGCAAAAAGGTCTTAACGATCTAAATTTCTTTATTCTCGGACGGACAGAAATGGGACCTGGTTCATTCCGCTTTGGTTCCGACGTGAACTTTGCTCTTGAAAAGGACATCATCGATGCCAACGGCAAAGGTGGAAACAACGGTACGGGTGGCATCAGCGTAGTGCCCTTTGTGGCTTACGAGATGACCTCGGGCGCATGCACTTATGGTGCTAAGCTGTCTTATGCGACCTACATCGGCGATCGTAAAGCGGAAGACAAATCGCAAGACCCCGACCAGTCCTCGGACGTGAGTGACGGCCAAGTAACGACTCTAGGTGCGTTCTATGAACATAAAATGGAGCCGATTATTTTGGGCGCTGCCCTAGAATGGGGAAGCGAAGCCAAAGAAAAAGTAAAGACAAATGGTGTGACCACAGACAGTGCAGGTCATAGCTTTGTAAATTTGGCGCTCTATGTTCCTTACGACGTGGCAAGCTCTGTTACTCTGTTGCCGAAACTGACCTACACTCAGTGGACCGCGATGGACAATGTGGACTATGATTCCGTAAAATCTTACAACCTCGAAGTGGCTGCACGATTCACGTTCTAATCACGATTTGTTCCGCTGCGAGTTTGTCTCGCAGCGGATTTCCCGGTTACAGTGAAAAGTCTCGGCTGTGGCTGTTTAAGTTCAAAACCACAATTCCATGTCCGGTTAAATTCAGCATAAGTGAAAGTCCGTTGGGGGCAATTTCCAGATGCGTGATGCCCACCTGGGTGCCGCTGGCATTACTGGGATCTAGTTCTACAGGATCAAGGACATAGTTGTAATCGGCTCGCCGATCGTTGTCGAAGTCAACCACGCGGGCCTTGACCATCACGCGGCTCTGACGGTATTTGCGGGCGGTTTCATGAGCCACTGCGCGCGCCATCACAAGGCGTCCATCGGGTAGGAATCGACTGGTGAATTGCCTAGGCCACAAAATCGGGGCGTCATAGCGGTGGATGTAACTATGGACCTCCATATCGTTCGTCACATTCGGACTTCTGCCCTGGGCTCAATTTTGAACAGGTGCTCGGGGCAACTGACTTGTAGGGGGCGAGGCATAGCGTGAACGGATTGAGTTATCCATAATTCCAATTTATTTGGTGACGAGGAAATCCCTTTCATTCAACAGCGGAAGCACAGGTACGCGCCTGAACACATCGTCAAACTGATAAGAGAACTGATTCAGAGCAAAGAGGGCAACCTCGGTGATCACGACCCCCGAAACGTTCCCGGTCAAACGGCTTTGCACTTGAGGTGCATTGATTAAAATACGCTCTAAGTGAACCGACCGAATCGAAGGTGCCGGGTAGCAGGAGGCGTCTTTGTATCCAGAGAGCTTTGCGGCCTCGGCAAGAATATAGTCAGCCTCAGCAAAGGGATCCATGTAGGTCGACCGAGTAACGTGAGACTTCGCCGTCCAAATATCTTTCAGGCGCATCTGGAGAGGGCCTGTGGTTATTCCATTGACGGCGTACCACTGGGTGCCCGTTTCACAGTGAGTTAAGCCCACACCCATGATGACAGCTCGGGCACTTACCAATTGCAGGTTGGTGTTGTTCGGTGCACTCGGCAGACCAAGATTCTCATAGGAGGGATTTTCTGCACGAAAATGGGACCCGTGGCATGAATTCGGCAGCCGTTCTTGGTTCGAATCACCGGTTTGTCGAGATAAACCGTGCCGCGCAAGAACAGGTCCCCATCACAAACTACGGCCGCCGTATTTTTATAGTAACCCGCGGATTGATAAGCAATGCCGCTCAGAACTGGGCTTGAGTCCTCATTCGGAACGAATTTCATGTTCACAGAAGAACTGATTTGAAAACGAGCTTCAAGGGTCGAGACTGTGGGTGCACCGATATATACGTTGTTGAGTTCCTTCACCATCGCTGGTGTGGCCTTCTTGGCTTCCACACCGGTGTAGTACTGCGCTAAGGTTTGTGCCGTTGTGTCGCTCATAGGTACGGCATTTGTTTTAGGTACGACGATAGGGCCTGCGATTTTGGCTGTGGCCCAGTTGTCCGCGTGATCACCGTACATATTGCCGGAGGTAAAGATCAGCTTCCTATTGGCGATGGAGTGACTAATGGGTTGATCTTGAGCTGCAAACCACGTGTTACCAAAACCTAAGTCGGTGACAAACGGTGAACGAACATTGGCATGACAGGCGACGCAACCTGCTCCGCGAATGGCCAGTGCCGGCTGGAAGTCGCGGAAGGGATTTCCTACACTGAGCGAGATCGTCTTTTTGCCTGCGCCGCCATTGGGATCAATCGCCCAAAACTCGACTTGTTCAGCGCCACGGAAGGCCACATTGGGTGTGTAGTAAATTCGACCGTCACGCACCACAAGAGAACCGTTTGGCGTCGGCAATGAGGTTCTAGATCCATCCTCTGACAGAGCGGCGCGAAGGTCAGAACTATCAATATCTGTCATATCCAGCACCACGAGGTTATTGGTGGAGTTGAGATCAAAGTGAAGAACATCGGTGCGAATTTTGGCAAGTCGTTCACTGAGCGGACCATGATGGCCACTCGGCGAGGGATAGCCGCGGAAGCACCTTCGGGTGTCTCAGCGAATTCAAAACCATCATCGCCGTAGAATTCGGCGTCCGGGGTATAAACAAATGTGGCTTTACTAGTATCAAAAACCAAGGTTCCGTGTTCGGTTTGTTTGGTGACTGAATAAGAAGATGGAAGTCCAGTGGCGGAAGAAAGCGTGTGGCGATCGGCAATTAGGTCCGCCGTAAGAACAGAGTCTTCGTTGACAGCGTAGCCGGCAGAACTGGCGCTTTGCAGGCGATCCACTTCCGGACTTGTAAATGATGTCTTTGAGCAATTTTGAAAGAAAGCCAAAATGGCAATCCCGACTGATAACGATATGAGCCCTGTTTTCAGGTGTCTCATAGTGCCCCCTTGATTTTTGACCCAATTACCTAGCTTTTAGCTGAGCAAACAATGGGCCTTTTGGCGTCTGTTACGTTCATCATAGGTGCATAAAGTTAAGACATTGTACTAAATTTCGGCAGCTTCTCATTTTAAAACACATTCGCCGGCGAGGTCCTTCTCCAAATAATTTTAAGGCCTCTGTGAGGACAAAGCTCGGTGCCGACAATTTCAAATCCACTGCGGATGTTTAAAAGTAACATTTGCTGAAAGTGATTCTGAGTTTTGGTTTGTACGCGCTGATAGCCCTGTTTACGGCACCATTCGTGTTGGGCACCCATTAAGGCCTTGGCAACGCCAGCTCCGCGCCACTCTTTCTTGACGCCACCAAGCCAGCTGTAAAACGTGTCGTGATTTTGTCGGCGTCCCATTTTGAATCCGGCCAACTGACCCTCAATCAACGCCAAAGCTACGTGAATGTCAGCAAAACCGGCCAGACTCTTGTGAAACTCAGCCTCATCGTTGAGGCCGAAGATCTCAGACATGAGTTTAACGATCGAGTTGATGAGTGCAGGCCTTAGTTCGGTGAATTCTTGGATGTCAATGGTCAGCTCATGAAATCGAGGCTGGCGGACGTCTTCGATCGTGATCTCCTCATGGAACATGGATTGGGGGCGCACCCAAAGTCGACCCGTGGGATTGTCATAGAGGGTTTGATAAAGCACGAGTTCTTCTTCGGTCTCACTGTGTTTGACCGTGCCGAGGGTCTTATATAAACCACTTTTGTAATGTCGATACAGGGCCATGACAGGTTCCTTTCGAATTCTCAAGCCGGCTTTCGGGCCTTGCAACCTTCCAAGAATTTACGGATCTCTAACAGTTCATAGGGTTTAAGAAAGACTTTGGCAAAGGGTGCCGTGAAATTGAAGTTCAGATCCCCGGTGACCAAAGCCAGCGTGATTCCTGGTGGTAGTTTCAACGCCAGTTGGTCGCCGGTCATTCCCGGCAAACGATAATCGATAACGGCGACGTCCGGTGGATGCGTGAGGGCCTCGCGAAGCGCTGGTTCGGGGTGAGTGAAGCCGCGGACTTCGATTTCATTACGGCCAAGAGTTTGAATAAAAACCTGCAACAGATCAGCTTCGTCATCAACGTAGAAAACGGTCAACTTAGGTGGCATAGTTATGGCTCCCCTGGTCTTTAGAACAAAGCCGGTGTAGAGTCCCGGAATAATAGAAGGACGTCTAAGTTTGATTCTCTTGAATACTCATCAAATTGCCAAGGCCTTTGCGGGGCGATCTCTTTTTGAGGACGTAAGTTTCGGGATCGAGGAAGGGGATCGAGTCGGCTTGGTAGGCCCTAACGGCGCGGGTAAATCAACTTTGTTGCGGTTGCTCTCTGGTCAATCTGAACCCGACGGCGGTACCATCTCGCGTAAAAAAGGGATTGCGACTTGGTTATATGGAGCAGAGCCCCTCTTTTGAGGCTGGGGCGACTCTTCTGAGCTCTGTTCTAGAAAAAGTCACGGATACATCTGAGTCTCTGCCGAAGGCGATGGAGGTGATGGCGCATCTCAACCTAAATCAGTTGGGAGATGAGACTCTGGTGGAGACCCTCTCGGGCGGTTGGAAAAAGCGAGTGGCCTTGGCGAGAGAACTGGTTTTAGAACCTGAACTCCTGATCTTAGATGAGCCGACAAACCATTTGGATTTATCTGGAATCTTGTGGTTGGAAGATTATTTGAATCAAGCGTCCTTTGCCGTCTTGATGGTGACCCATGATCGACTCTTTTTACAACGGGTCTGCAATCGAATTCTTGATTTAGATCCTCGTAATCCACGTTACCTTTTAAGCGTGAAGGGTGATTACGCCCAATATCTTGAGGCAAAAGAGCACGAATTGGCCGCCCTTCAACGCCAAGAGCGAGTGCAACGCAATCAGCTGCGGCGTGAAAAGGAATGGCTCAGTCGGGGAGCTTTGGCTCGACAGACTAAACAGAGTGCACGCATTCAAGGCGCCGAAGATTTAGCGGCGTCCCTCGCTGGCCTGCAGGCCAAGAATCAGACTCGACGATTGGAGTTGAATTTCGCCGAGACTGAGTATGCGCCTCAAAAACTAATTGAAGCTCGGGCGATCTCAAAAGGCTATGAGGGATCGCAACTGATTTCTCAACTGGATTTACTGATCACACCGAAAACACGGCTCGCGCTGTTAGGCGATAACGGTAGTGGTAAGTCTACCCTGATTCGGGTTTTACTCGGACAAGAAGAACCTGATGAAGGTGTGGTCAAGCGGGCTGAGGCTCTGAAGATCGCCTACTTTGAACAGTCGCGAGAGACTCTCCGTCCAGACCTTAGTGTTTTGAAAAACATTTGCCCCGAAGGGGATTACGTCCATGTTCAAGGTCAGGCCATGCACGTACGAAGTTACCCTAGATCGATTTTCTTTTGGGGGGCAAAAGGCGGAACTCCCGGTCTCCCGTTTGTCGGGAGGGGAACAGGCGCGCTTAAGATTGGCGCAGTTGATGATGGCCTCGGCGCAGATTTTAGTGCTTGATGAGCCGACGAATGATCTCGATGCAGAGACATTGGATGTTCTCGAGGAGTCTCTCGCCCTTTTTCCAGGTGCCGTATTGCTCGTCACCCACGATCGTTATTTTATGGACGCCGTGGCCAATCAGATCTTGGCCTTTCCGGTAGAGGGCGTGGGCGACTCCCATTTGCAGAAATTCTCCAGTTACTTCCAGTGGGAGGTGTGGCACGCCCGTGAAAAAGAAGGTCAGCTCAAAAAGCCGGTGGCCAAGGCGGCGGAGGAAGCTACGACGAACAGGTCATCTGTTAAGACCCGCCTCTCCTACAAAGAAAAGTACGAACTTGAGAATATGGAGACCACTATTTTGGCATTAGAAGCCGAGCTCGAGTCTTTGAGTCAGCAGAGCCAAAGTCCGGAAGTCCTCGCAGATCATAAGAAGCTGACGCCTGTGTTGGAGCGTTTGTCCCAATTGCAGCTGGAGTTAGACGGAAAGTACCAGCGCTGGTCTGAACTCGAGGCGCGCAAATAGAGAGATTTAGGTATCGCGACGAAGGTCAGGGTGCGGCTTCAGACTCAACGGATCGACTCAAAAAGCCGAAGATCAAACGAGTATGACTGCGATTCAAGCGTATCGACTTTTTTCAATTGCTGGCGCTTTTCTGGTTGGGTTCTGGTTACCTATCCGCTTAATAGGATTTGCGCCACCAGTCCTGCTCGAATTTGCGTTTGATCTCTTGATTTCAATTACTTCGGCCATCAATCTCTATCTTCACTTTTATGACCGCGGTGATTCGCCAAAGATCGCGCGGAACTGGTTGCACATCAACGTCGTCTTGGACTTGATTTGCTTAATGCCCCTGGCTTTTATTGCATTCTTGATGCTCGGACCGAACTTTCAATTTTTGCTGATTTTCAATTTGTTGACGATACGTCACGTGCGGCAGATCCGGCCATTCTTGGATTACTTCGATTCTTTGCAGCCCATTGTTTATCGACTGGTCCCCATGATCGTGATGCTGCCACTGCTCGTGCATTTGATTGCGTGTGGATGGATTGCTCTGGGAAGCGGCAGCGCCGATTTAGATGGCGATCAATTGATAACCTACGTGAAGGCTGTGTATTGGACATTCACAACGTTGACCACTGTCGGTTATGGCGACATCGTGGCGAAGTCGATTCCGCAAATGCTTTACGCCTGTGTTGTGCAGGTGATCGGCGTCGGCGTTTTTGGATTTATTTTGAGTAACGTGGCTGGTTTGCTGGCCCGGTCCGATGCGGCTCGCGAACACCATATGGACAACTTGGATAAGGTGGAGACATTTATGAAGCTCCATCAGACGCCGCCGGATCTGCGGGCGAAGATTCGCTCCTTATACCACTACATCTGGACAAACAAAAAGGGTTATCAGGATCGAGCACTTTTGGAGAGTCTTCCGGGTCACATCCAGTCGGAACTTTACCTGCATATCAATCGCTCGATCATCGACAAGGTGCCTTTTTTGCGAGGAGCTGAGCATGAGTTGCTCGGTGAATTGATGAGCGAATTGACGACACGGGTCTGTGTGCCTGGAGAACGCATCTTCAAAGCTGGCGACCCGGGCGACGCACTTTACTTTATCCATAGCGGCGATGTGCAGATCATCGGTCGCGGTGGTGAAATGATTGCGCAACTAAGCGAAGGTGCTTTTTTCGGTGAGATGGCTTTGATTTCCGATCGGCCGCGCGCTGCCAATGCCAAAGCCTCAGGGTATTGCGATCTTTATGTGTTGTCGAAAGAATCATTTGATAAAGTCACCACAGCCTATCCGGCATTCCTAGACCATATTCGCGAAGTCATGAACGAGCGCCGTGCGGCCTAGTTAGAGCTACTCAAGCCGACCACAGTTTGTTATAAAATTGCTCATGGAATGGGCTGTCGTTTTAATGTTGTTTCTGGTTTTCAGCGGAGTCGGTGGTTATGTGTTTCTTATGATCTTTTTTCCGGAATGGGTAGGGATCACGGGTAAATCTGCTCACCAGACGTTATCGGAGCATCAAGAGGGCAGCCGTGTGGATGATTCGGATCCGTTCTCATCGCTTCCCGAAAATAAACCCTAATTTTAGAGCGGCAGGGGAATGTAATCCTGCTCGTCGCCCGGAACTTTCGGAAAGCGGAACGATCCGGGGCCCTTCGACCAGTCCGCTCGCGCCTGGTCAATATTTTCCTTGCGGCTCGAGATGAAGTTCCAATCCATAAAACGCGGCCCGAGTGAGGTTCCACCCAAGAGCATGACTCGCGTGTCTGCCAAAGCTTCGATCACCAAGTCATCCCGGGTTTGCCGACCCCCATTTGCCCTGTTTGAACCTCTTCCTGGTTAGCATTGATCTGGCCATCGACCACGTAAACAGCGCCGTCTCTCCCTTGGGCTGGTAGGTTCAAGCGTTCGCCTTGGGGAATTTGAACGTCCATGTAGAAAAGATCCGAATAAACAGTGGCTGGACTGCTTTGGCCGAACGCCCGCCCAAGCAAGAGTCGAATCTTGGCTCGACCCACATTGAACTCGGGAAGTTGAGTCGCCGGAATGTGCTCGAAGGCCGGCTCGATGTTCTCTTTGTCCGCGGGAAGTGCCACCCAAATCTGCAACCCATGGAGGAGTCTACCCTGCACCCGCCCCTCGGTAGGCGCGCGTTCCGAATGGACAATACCCCGACCCGCCACCATCCAGTTAATGGCTCCGGGCTCAATCAGCTGATGTGAACCAAGGCTGTCTCGATGAAGAATCTGTCCCGCAAAAAGATAAGTGACCGTAGCTAAATGAATGTGCGGATGAGGACGCACGTCGATTCCCTGTCCCGGCGAAAAATCGGTGGGCCCCATGTGATCCAAAAAAACGAAGGGCCCCACCATGCGGTGACTGGCGAAGGGAAGGATCCTTCGAACCACAAATCCACCTAGATGTTTGCTCCGTGGCGAAATGATCAACTGAAGCTTCATTGAAGGGCCGCCAATCCGGCCGAAGTCCAAGCTTTGATTTTTTCTTTTTCTGATTCAGTGAGTTTGGAATCGCTGTGGAGGACCCGGTATCTCCATGGAGGCATCTCGTTTTCGGCGATGACTTTGGCAATAGCTTTTAAATCGTCGCGCGGAGAACCATGGCTTAAGAAAGGGAATCCATCGGTGAGATCCAAGTGAGACTTAGCCTCTCGTACATCCGAGTCAATGAGTTGTCGTGCGATGGGCCATTTGTAGTACCAGGGGAAGCGGGTTTTTCCACTATGGCAATCCATGCACTTGTCTTGAAAGATGGATTGAATGTCCCGCTCATAATGGGCCTTGATCTGTTTTAGGATTTGGCCTGATGAATTTTCGGTTTCGGTAGTAGGCTGATGGGCCTGATGACCGAAACTTTGGGTAAGAGGGAGTATTAAAATCAGAAAGAGCAAAGACGTCATTTGCATATTTGCCGGGTACCCTAGCGCAACATGATTTTTTTGTCAGGTTTGTTTCGTGCTGTTGCGTGAGGGGGATCGGCTCTTTATACTCCTGACCAAGGGAAGTGGGGTGGCAATGAAATCAACAGCACTTTTAATTCTGGCGATCTTGGGGTTTGGTTGGTCTTCGGCTGCATGGTCCAAGGCTGAAATTCAGGTCTTTTTAAACTATCGGGGCGTCAATCGCTATGACGCTAAGCTGGTCTCGGACTGGGAGTACGTTGTGACCGCCTCGGTTCTCTACTTCGAGCCCCAAGAAAAGCCCACTAATGCGGCCTGCTTTAAGGGTGATCCATCCGAAGCGCTTGAGCTTTTTGACGCCATGGTGGGTGAAATGAATCGCGGTCGAAAGAAGAACCCCGTTCGCTATTGGGCGCAAACATATCATGATCCTGATTCTGGGAAAGTGGCTATCCGGGTTGTTGAGATTTTAAAGGATGGACGAGAGCGACCTTGGTTTTGGCGTATGCGGGAGTGCTCGCGTTGGTCGACGCGCTCTGAGCGTATGAACTAGATTGGCGGTGTCTCGAATTGGGACGCTTAATGGTTCTAGACTTTAGGCCGATAAGAAAGGGTGATTAGAACATCTTCTCACCCCCGCCGCTTTCATTTATTCGCGCTTCTTTTTGCACTAAGTACGCTCATGGGGCTTTATCAGAACATGTCACCCTACGATGGCGAAGACATTCGACAACGGGCTCCCAAAGAGCCTGCACCACTCCCTGAGAAGGTGGGGTTTTTGCCGAAGGACCCCCATGGTCGATCGCCACAGGCTCTCGGTGAAGAAATCTTAAGGCATAATTTTTCAGGTCCGTTGAAGGATCTTGAAGAGCGCTTTCAAGATTGGATGACTGTGGGAGCTGAAGGTTCGGCAGATGCGAGCGCTGGGGTCGCGGTCGGCGGCCGCGAGCCCACTAGCATACGGAAGTACAAGTTGAAAGCGGGAATTATCGGTAAGGCCGGCCTGGGTGTGTTGTACGAACGAGATTTCAAAATGAAATGCGAGTATTCTCCGGCCCATCAGAGTTTTCAGGTGCGTTTTGATCAGCCGTTGAGTTCGAAGGCTCATCTAACGGTGCAGCACAATTCCGAAGTGCAGCAAAGTTCCATTGGCTTTTCCTATCAATGGTAGGCGGGTTACGCTGGCCCGATGTTGGTCCGCGAATTCTGTGCTCATGACATTCCGGCCGTGAAGCGCTTCACCGATCGTTTGATCGGAACTGGATATTATTCCGAAAATGAATTGGCTGAATTTTTGTCGCACTCGCGGAATGGGGAGAAGAGCAGTTCGCTAGTTCTCGTGGATCCCGTTGTGCGGTTGACCTGCTTGCCCGGGCATTTCCAGTTTGATGGGGCAGGGATGGGGAAAGCAGCTGTCACTTCGGTCGCTTGAAGTCTTGGCGGAGCTCGTTGCCAAGGCAGTGGTTTGCCACTCGTGGAAGGAATCACCCAATAATTCATCTGGGCGCTACTTACGCTCCATGGGGTTTGAGGTTGGGCCTCACACCCACTGTACTGGCACGACATCGACTATGAGTGCTCGGGTTGCGGCAAACCCTGCGTAATTCTTAAAATCTGTGCGATTGAAGTTGCCTTAGGGGCATTTGTTTCGATCCAATATTGGAAATTCAAGGATGTTAACTCTACAGCCATAACGGAAAGGATTCGTTCATGTTCAAAAATAAATTGGTCGGATTATTGTTGGTATTTTCAAATCCTGCGGTTTTCGCCGACGAGGCCATGATTCCCAACGTTCTCGGCGATATTCCAGTTGAGATTCAAAAAGAGTCGCCGATGTTTTCATTTCAAGGCGCGAGAGCGGCTTTCAAGGCCGGCAAAACACCTGTGACGGCCGACATCACCGGTGAGTGGATGCTCGTGGGTACGGCTTTGAATCCCACACTCAATATTAATGGCACTGACGGTTACTGGCCAGATGGACGGATGGAATTACCTTCTTGGGGGAAAGGCTACTTTCGATTGGTTGTTTCAATTCAGGCGGTGGACGATGCCTTCGGTAAGACCACAATGACTTTTAAGTCTAAGTTGATTGGTTTGGAAACAGGAAAGGTCTACGCTCGTCGTGGTCCTTACACCGGATCCATTGCCGAGAGTTTCGAATACGAAGTTCCGCCAACAAAGGATCTCTGCGGCTCTGTCTTGCGCTGTAAGATGGTTGAGGCCACGGGCATGTTCTTGTGTGAACAAACGGGACGAGACGCGCGTCCAGAGTGTGCTGTGGGCAACGTCTACAGCTATGATGGATTCATGCGTATTCCTCCCCCGGAAAAGAAATAGTGGTGAGTGACGACGCGCCACGCCCATTCCCGTCGGCGTTGTCGCCACACTGACCGCCCAGTGACGTTTTGACAGAATTCACTCGCTTTCCTCCACTTTAGATTGGGGATTTTCGGCACTAGACTTGCGACCAAAGTTGATCGCTGTTGTGGGCTTAAATGAAAGTCGCGTCTCAATGTGGGAAGGTCATGGCAAAGTGTGGGTGGAATTTACAAATCTTTAGTCTAGCTCTTGCTGCCGTGGCGTTAGCTGGTTGTTCTAAAGCCAGCTTCGACACGGTTGAAGATTCCCCATTTGCTTATGAGCTCAAGTGCGTGGACTCAGACGACAATGCTCCTGGACCCAAGATCACTCAACCCGCCGCTAATCGCTATGTCCGTCCCAATATTCGACTGGAAGGAACGTGTGAGGGCAATGCGATCGTTCGCATCAATGGCAAGGGTCTTACCGCTCCGGTCGATGCGTCGTGTGATTCCGGACGCTTTCAATCCGACGTCATCCTGACTTCCACCGAGGGCTTGAAGAGTCTTTTAGCGACTCAGGATGGAATTCCGGGTGGCGATAAGCATTGCATGTATGTCGACACCACACCACCTCGAGTCTTGGTGGTGCCGGCCTCCACGCTTTTCAATACTCCTGACTTCACCGTGACCGGAGAATGTGAACGAGGCGGATCTTCGGTTGAACTCCATCAGTTTGGTGTGTCCGCTCCTCTTGGCACTGGAATATGTGACGATGGCTTGTTCTCGATTCCCGTTCAAGTCACAGGCGATGGCGTAAAGAACATAGTTGCCACACAGTTAGATGAAGCTGGAAACCAAGGAAGCGATCAGCAGGACTACAATTTGGATACAACACCGCCGGCCGTTCGGATCAACGAACCCTTGCCCATGTCGCTCCATCGAACGGGGGTGACGGTTCGTGGTGTTTGCGAAGCGGGCCTCTCGGTGGTGGTGTCAGGTAATGCGGTTTACATGCCTGTGACGACACTTTGTTCGATGGAGGGAGATTTCTCTGCCGACGTCTTGCTTGCCGGGATTGACGGCCTACGCACGATCAATGCCCAGCAAGTGGATTTGGCTGGCAATATTGGTCGCGATGAAATTCAGATTTTTCGTGATACAGTTCCGCCCACCGTCGCGATCTCGAGCCCCGCCGCGGGGACCGTGGCGGCAACGGGTGTGATTCTGGAAGGCACCTGTACCGAAGGTCTGCTGGTCAATCTGAGTGGACCGGGTTTGGATGTGCGTTCGACGGCCTCGTGTAAGAGCGGAGGCGTATTTGCGGTGCCCGTCACATTCAGTGCAGGTGAAGGTGAAAAGACAGTCATCGCTTCGCAAACGGACCTTGCTGGAAACGTGGGCTCGGATATTCGCAATTTCATTCGCGACAGTGTGGCGCCCGTGGTTGTGATTCAAAATCCAGCGGCGGGATCGAGCTCTCGAGGAAGCCTGACTTTGTCAGGCACTTGCGAGTCGGGTTTACCTGTTCAAGTGACGGGTGCCATCACGGCGGCGCAAAGCGTGGTTTGTAGCAATGGCCAGTTCTCTGCCGGAGTCACGCTCAGTTCACCAGACGGCAACAAAATTGTGGAAGCTTCGCAAACAGACTTAGCAGGCAATCGTGGATCCGATCGTCGCGACTTCACGTTGAATTCGGTCTTACCGATGGTGGCGATCACGGCGCCGGCGGCAGGAACTGTCGCTCGCGATGGCTTAACGGTTTCGGGCACCTGTTCCAATGGATATGCCGTGGACCTTCGTGGTGCCGGCTTGGCGAGTCCGATGACTGTGACTTGTGCTGCTGGACGCTTTACCGCATCTATTTTGTTTAGTTCCGGTGACGGCGTTAAAAACGTGATTGCGGAGCAAACGGATGGTTCGGGGTATGTGGCTTCGAGCGAGCGTAGTTTTGTTCGTGATACGACGGCGCCCAATGTGCTGATCACGGCACCCAATGCCAATAGCGAAAGCCGCGGCACCCTGACTTTGGAAGGGATCTGCGAATCCGGTCTCGCTGTTGAAGTTCGTGGCGACGTAACCGCTGTCAAAACAGTCTCTTGTACAGGCGGCGTCTTCCAGGCCGCTATCGCTTTGGCGGGCGCCGACGGAGCAAAAAACGTGGTCGTTTCGCAAACCGATGAGGTGGGAAACTCAGGCTCTGCCAATCGTAATTTTGTGCTCGACACCACCGCGCCTCGGGTCGCTTTTTCAGCGCCTGAGGCGGGGACCGCAACCAAGTCAGGGCTGAATCTGCAAGGCACTTGCGAATCCGGTCTGCCGGTTCAGCTTTCTGGTGCAGGGTTGTCGGCCTCTGGTTCCGTTTCTTGCGCCAATGGAGTATTTAACGCCAGCGTGACTTTGAGCACAGGTGACGGAGTCAAAACTATTGTGGCGACGCAAATCGATGCTGTGGGTAACGTGGGTTCCGACTCGCGAGATTTTGAGCTCTTAAGTGCGGCGCCTGTCGTTGAGATTCGGAACCCGCTGCCGGAACTTTGAATCGTGGCTCATTGACCATTTCGGGGGTGTGTAAACAGGGTCTTCGTGTTCGTATCGAGGGGGCCGGCGTTCGCAACACCAGCTTTGCCGATTGTACGGCCGGAGCCTTTTCGGCATTGGTGTCGTTCACGAATGGCGATGGAAGCAAAAACGTGGTCGTTTCGCAAAAAGACAAAGTGGGCAATATAGGCACCGACAATCGTAGTTTCCTTGTCGATGCCACGGCGCCGATTGTGACCATCGCGACGCCGACCAACGGCACTTCTATTACTAATCCCTTTACCGTGACGGGAACCTGCGAGGCGGGTTTAGCAGTTTATCTCACCGGCGATATTCAGGCACCAGGCAACACGATGTGCGTAGCCGGTCAGTACTCGATTTCACTGGCGCCTTCATCCGGAGGCGGTTCTAAAAAGGTAACAGCGACGCAAACGGATGCCATTGGTAATGAGGGCTCCGATACGCGCAACTATACCTATCGAGCCAATCGATCTGCGACAGAGAATTTTGTTGCCGATCGATCCGAGGGCAAAGTCGATATACTTGTGGTTGACGACAACTCGGCATCCATGGAATTTGAACAGCGCAAGTTGGGTCAGCGGTTTCCTTCTTTTGTGACCGAACTCCAGGGCCTGGATTGGCAGCTCGGGGTCACGACTACGGATTGCAGCCCTGGTCCGTGGGGGATTTGCGGATCGCTTTTACCTTTGACTGGAGCGACGGGCTCAATTCTGAATCCCAAGATCTCTGGTTATGAAGCCATCTTTCGCAACACAATCGAGCGGCCCGAGACGGTTGATTGCGTTTTGCGTGGTGAATGTCCGAGCGGTCTCGAAGAAGCGTTAAAAGCGACGGTGACGGCTATGGAAAAGCGGAACACCAACAACGCGGGCTTCTTCCGCGAGGGAGCGGCCTTAGCGGTCTTGATCTTAATGGACGAAGACGAACAGAGTTCAGGTCCGAGTTCGGCGACAAAGCCACAAGCTGTTGTTGATCGCTTCAATTCGATTTGGGGAAGAGACAAAAAGATGCGCGCTTATGCAATCACGACACTGACGGGCGACGCGGCCTGCTTGCAGATGCAGAAAGATCAACAAGGTGGAATTGGAGCTTATGGTACCCACGCCATCGAGCTCGCGCGTATCACCAGCGGATCGTCAGCGAGTATCTGTGAAGCCGACTATAGCGCAATCCTGGGTCGGATTGGTTCGGATCTGCGCACGGTGACCAATGCCGTAACTCTGTCGCGAACACCTTTAGTCGACACCGTTCGCGTAGAGTTCACACCCAGTCAAAACATCACATTCACCGTTCGCGGCAACACAGTGTTGTTCTCCTCTCCTGTTCCCGCGGGCACGCGGATTCGCGTGACCTATGAGTATTGAACTCGAACCTTTAGGAATCGAGCGGCAGGTCTTAAAGGACACTTGGCTCACGCGGCGACCGCGGGCCAGCGCTCAACTGACGGTGATGCTCGCCTTCTTTGCTCTGGCCTTGGGTTCAGCCATTTATTGGACCAATCCTCAGGGTTGGGGTGATCAGATGCCCGGAAATCCCGATAAGGTTTTTCAAGCCCACGAGTATTGGCGCTTAGTGACCGCGTTGTTGGCCCATGCGGACACTCGACATTTGCTCTCCAACGGATTTTTCTTTTTCATCTTCGGTTACCTCCTAAATGGATACTTTGGTCCCTGGGTTTTTCCCTTGGGTGCTTTGCTGGCAGGATCCTTGATCAATGCCATTGCCTTGGCCACCTATCGGCCGGAGGTCCTTTTGCTGGGTAGTTCGGGCGCCGTTTGTTGGATGGGCGCTGTTTGGCTGACGTTGTACTTTTTTATTCATCGCGTGCGTAGTCCTTGGCGGCGCGGGCTTTTGGTCGCGGGCATCAGCCTGATGCTCTTTGCTCCCGCGGAGGCCTTTGACCCATCGATTAGTTATCGCGCTCACCTGATTGGCTTTGGACTTGGAGTCGTTACGGGTGTTTTGATTTTTGTCTTGGCCAAGGCCCGCTTTCGCGCCGCCGAATCCTATGTGACGGTTGTCGATTAAACCCTGAACTGATAAGGGTTTGGCGATGATCAAAACACGACACGTTCCATCTTATAATGCGGCTTCTCAGGCCCCTCTGCGCGAGGCCTGGCAAAATCTACTACAGCGTCGAGAAATCGGTTTCACTCGTCTGCCAGAGCTTGAGTCCGACTGGACAGCGATCAGCAAACGGGCCATCGAGGTGGGGACGCCGGAACGATTGATCGTGATTGGTATCGGCGGGTCAAGTCTTGGGATTCAAGTGATTGCCGAAGCCTTATCGTTGCGGGCCAAATGTCCGATCACCTTTCTTGAGTCGCCCGATCCCCACGTGTGGCAAAGTCTTTTACGGACTCCTCAGTGGCGCAAGTCCCATGTGGTGATCATTTCAAAAAGTGGCAACACCCTTGAGACTCTCGCCCTAACGGAAAAGCTCGCCGCGACGGCACCCGAAATGTTTCAGCCTCATCAAGTTACAGTGATTGCAAGTCCTGGCCAAGGGCCTCTGCAGACATGGGCCAGCGAAAAGGGGTTTTCGGTCTTGTGGATTCCTGAAAATGTCGGCGGTCGCTTTTCCGTATTGACCGCAGTGGGTATGTTTCCAGCGGCCTTAATGGGTTTGGACCTGAAGGAGTTTCGCGCTGGCGCCGCGTGGGCATTGACTCAAACGGAGCTTGTCAGTCAGTTGAGCCAGACGATTCTGGATTCGTGGAAAAAGAACTGTTGGACCACTCAAATGTGGGCCTATAGCGAGAGCTTAAAAACGTTTGGCGAGTGGTGGACCCAGCTCTGGTCTGAGTCCCTCGGCAAAAAAGTCACACGAGCAGGGAACGTAGCTCCGCGAGCGAGTGCGCCGGTGTCTTGTCGCGGCCCTCGGGATCAGCACTCCCTGGTTCAGCAATTGATCGAGGGGCCTAAAGACAAGTTCGTTTTTGTCCTGCGCGTGGACAGTGTAGAGAGTGACGACGAGAATTTTACACCCCAGTTATTTCCGACTATGCCGTTTGCCGGCCGACCTATTTCTTTAGGCCAAATTCTAGCCAGTGAAGCCGAAGCCTTTGAGCGATCTCTGCAAGAGGTCGGGATACCTAATGCGACTCTGCAACTCACCACGGTGACCGAGAGAAGTCTCGGTGCCTTGTTTATGGTTTGGCAGATGGTCATAGGTCAGCTGGGCGAAATCCTTGAAATCAACGCCTTTGACCAGCCCGGCGTGGAGCTGGGTAAGCGCTATGCTCAACAAATATTGAGGCAATCCCGATGATGCGCTCGATCTTTGCTCTGGTGACCTTCTTGGGTTTTTTGTTGAGTTGTTCGTCCGCGAATCTTCAGGATAAACCAGTTAAATTGAGTGACAATCTAGACGACTTCTTGTCGCGACAAGTGAAGATCTCGTGGCAGCATCTACAGAAAAATATTTCTCCTGTTGAGCCCAAAATCTCCGGTGGACCTAAGCCTCTGCGTGGTATCGTCGTGGCGGGATTGTCGCGTAAAGATCCCGACTACTACTTTCATTGGACACGGGACTCTGCAAATGTGATGCATACACTGGTGGCGCTTGCGCAGGCCGGTCATGAAGACCTGTCGCGGGAAAAGCTTCGCTCTCGTATGAATGACTTTTTGGAACTCTCCGAGCACCTGCAGAGTTTAAATTCGCCTAACGGTCTAGGTGAGCCTCGATTCACCGTGGACGGGCAGGTGGACACTTCACCCTGGTCGCGCCCTCAATTTGATGGTCCGGCGCTGCGAGCGCTCACAGTGATGTCATATCTCGAACATCTGTCGAGTTCGGAGCGATCTCGCGAAACAAGGGCTTTACGTGTCTTAAGGCGCGATTTGGATTTTCTCACTCATGTTTATGAACGGCGTGGTTTTGATATTTGGGAAGAACTCCGAGCCGAAAATTATCATACACGCCTGGTGCAAATGGTGGCGCTTGAGCGGGCGGCCGGACTTTCCTCGGTATGGCCGCCATTGGTTACCAAGCGCTATCGCCAAGTGGCGGAGGATCTGGGGAAGTCTCTCGACGAACATTGGGATTCAGCAAAGGGCTATTTACGCTCACAACTTGTGATCGAGGCGACCGATGGGTACACGGCCAAAAAAACGGATTTGGATTCCGCGGTGATTGTGGCGGTGATCGAAGCGGGTCGAGAAGCCGGCGGTCACTCTGTGTTTGACGACCGCGTGCAGGCTACTGTTTCGGTCTTGGAAGATCTGTTTCGAAAAACATATCCAATTAACTCCCGTAAAGACTTAGGTTTGGCCTACGGTCGGTATTCAGGAGATGTTTATTTCGGTGGAAACCCTTGGTACCTGATCACCGCTTATTTTGCGCAGTTTTATTATCGACTGGCCCGCGGTCTTCATCAGGGGCAGTCCTTGGCAGTGACCACTCGCAATCTGGCCTTTGTGGAGAACTTGCTTGTTGCTGGGCCATCGAAGTTGGAGCTCAAAGCGGGAACTATTCTCGAACCCAAAGATCCTCGTCATAAGCTTTTGCGAGAAGCGGCCATTGCACGCGGCGAGAGTATTATGAAGCGTTTGCAGTTTCATATCCCGGCGGACGGTCAGATCTTTGAGCAATTCGATAAGAACAGCGGACTTCCCCTTTCGGCGCCGGGCCTGGGGTGGGGGCACTCGGCCTTGATTTCCGCTGTGCTCCAGCGCAAAACAGCGCTTCTCAATCGTTAAATGTGTCGAAAAAGCAACTTTGCGAGCGAGCTTTTTCCTTTGCTGCGGGGCTGTTCTGTTGACGAGTGAGAGCCTCAAAGTTCAAATGAAAATTTGAGGGCATGGTAAACAGCGTTGTGGTTGGCGGAGGACCCCCATGAGAGATTTGAGCATTGCGGCTTTGTTGACGGCAGCTTTGGTGTTGCTGCCTGTTGGCACGCGGAGCTCAGTTTCCAGTGATGAGCTCCAGCTTGAGATCCAGAAAACAGCCATTCGCTATTTTGTCGACAATTCCCATCCCACCACTGGCCAGGTCCTAGATAAAGCCAGTAATTTTTCTGAGCGTGAAGCGAGCAACCGTGTGGCTTCCATTGCGGCCACGGGGTTTGGCCTTGCGGTGATGGGTAATGCCGGTACGCGCGGCTTGATCGATGGGCAATTGGCTCAAGATTATATTCTGAAAACTCTACGTTTTGTTCGTGACCACGTGCCTCGGCGTAAGGGTTGGTTTTTGCATTTCTATGATTGGGAGACGGGTGAGCGGCGCTTCAATAGCGAATATTCGACGATCGATTCTGCGCTGTTTTTGGGCGGTGCCCTCTATGTCCGAGCTCTTTATCCGGATTCCGAAATTGCCCAGATTGTCACTCAGCTTTATCGCGACACGGACTTTTGGGAGATGATGACCGATGGTGGTTCTCGCCCTGAAAAGCGAACCATTAGCATGGCCTATGTTGAAGAGTATGGTTTTACTCCTGCTCAGTGGCACATGTATGCCGAGCAGATGTTGATGCTCATTATCGGCTTGGGGCATCCGACTAAGCCTTTGCCGGTGGAGGCCTGGTTGGCGTTTGAGCGGGATGTGGTCCCCGCGCCATCGGGCGAGTCGGTGATGGGCTTTGAAGAAGCGCTCTTTGTTCATCAGTACTCACAGGCGTTTATTGATTTTCGACATTTTCCGGACCAGGGGCGCAATCACTTCACGAACGCGCTGAGAGTGTCGCGGCTTCATCGCGACATGCGCAAGGATCATCCCAAGTTTAAATCTTTGCGCGAGGGCTTTTGGGGTTATAGTGCTGGCGAGTCACCTAAGGGCTATGAGGTTTGGAATCCACTCAACTATGATGGTATCGTCTGCATCGGCTGTGCCGTGGCATCCGTGATGTTTATGCCCACTGAAATTATGCAAGACTTGGTTGAATGGCGAAATGGACCCTACCAGCGAAAGATATGGGGAAAGTACGGTTTTATTGATAGCTTAGATTTGGATCGCAATTGGTTCTCGCAACATGTTCTCGGCATCACCGTTGGCCCCGCGTACATGAGTGTAGCCAATCTGAAACCCGAAACGTCCTACTGGCGCGTCTTTAATGAGATTCCTGAGATTCGCACGGGTATGGAACGAGCATCAAAAGCTGTTCCGCGCGTCGCCGATGTGAGGGCTCCCGCAGCACGGGCGGCCGCCAACTGAAATGAAGTCACAGCAATCAAAATCAGGTCGCTGGATCCTGGGCTTGATCACCAGTGGTTTGATGTTTGGAGCGACATTTGCCAGTGGCAAATCTTTTAAACCAAAAACATTTAATAGCCATGAGTTCGCTACCCTAGGCGCGCTGACGGAGACCATTTTGCCCACCGGCGAGTTTCCCGGTGCTCGCGAAGCCGAAGTGAATAAGTTTATTGATTTCCAAACAGTTTATGATCGCGATTTGAAGCGAAGGTTTCGCCAAGGGTTGGCATGGTTGGATCGTCGGGCTCAATCCCGCTTTGGCAAAAAGTTTCGTCGTTTGAGTCCACAGCAGCGGCGCGAGATTTTGGATTCGCTTCGTTACAAGGCTTTGCAACAACCAGGCGATGAAGAAGGTCAGGACTTCTATCGTCTCGCCAGACGCTACACAGAGATGGGATTCTATAGCTCCCGCGCGGGTCTTGAGGTCTTAAGGGCCCCGGTGGAGCAGGGGCCCGCTTTAGAGCGATCGCGGCAGTAATTGGTCGGCCAACCGAGGGGCTTCTTCGCCAATCACCAAGTGAAAGAGTCCAGGCTTGATGCGTTGAATGGCTTGCACACCGCCCGTGACGAGTTCCTCATTTCTGAGCAAATCTTCGTTCTTCACTTCCACTCGTAGACGAGTGATGGCCACTGGCTGCACGCGAATCAGGTTGTCTTTTCCACCGAGTGCCGCCAGGAGGTTCCGAGCAGAAGGTGAGAAGGAGCCTCCCCGTCGAATTTTCTCGATTTCGGTTTTGAGTTGATCCGAAGACGTCCGAAAATGGCTTGCACGCCGCCGGCCACTTTCAGAACGGCGGTGGCACCCAGCTGTTTCAAGCGATCGCTGTTGACGCGATCGGGGTTTTTCACGTTCACGCGCAGTCGCGTGATACACGCGTCGAGAGTTTGAATATTCTCGTTTCCGCCGAGCGCCGCCAAAACTTCGGCTGCGCGCGAAGGCAGTCCTTCTGACGTTAGCGGAGTGACCCCGAGACATCTGCATCGGTTTCACGGCCAGGCGTGCGCAGATCAAAGCGCCGAATCGCGAAGGTGAACATTTGGTAGTAAAAAACGGCCCAGATCGGACCCAAGACAAAAAACCAAAGAGCATGAGTGGACTGGGGATAAAATAAAATAAAATCGATTAGCCCGTGAGAAAAGGTCATACCGTGCTTGATCCCCAAAACAATGCACAGAAAGAATCCAAACGCACATATTACGGCGTGAACTAAGTAAAGGAGGGGGGAGACAAACATAAACGAAAAATCAATGGGTTTCCGTGATCCCAGTCAAAAAACGACGTGAGTGCCGCGGAGATCATGATTCCACCCACAATTTTTCGATTCTCCGGCCGCGCACACTGCCACATGGCTAACGCCGCCGCCGGTAGTCCCCACATTTTAAAGAGATAGCCACCGGCCAAGTTACCCGCCGTCGGATCGCCGCCAATGTAGCGCGCGATTTCGCCGGTCAAAGTTTTGCCGCTGACCGGGTCCACATACTTCCGGCCTCAAAGAAGAAGGGAACGTTCCAAATATGGTGCAGGCCAAATGGAATCAGTAGACGTTCAATAAAGCCGTACAAGCTGAACGCCGCCGCGGGATTTTCAGATGCGGCCCAGGTCGAGAACGATTTGATGGCGCTACCAACGGGTGGCCACGCCACACTCAAGACGGCACCAAAAATCAGCGCCGCGCAGGACGTCAAAATCGGCACAGATCGTTTGCCCGAGAAAAATCCCAAGTACGCGGGAAGTTGCACTTGATAAAAGCGATTGAATAAGTAGGCGGCGATCAAACCGATTCCCAATTCCACCAAACACTCCCGTGTCGACCGCATCGATACCCATCAGAGATTTTACGGGGTAGCCGAGGACTTTTGAAACTGCGCCTGTTGTGGCGAGCATCACCATGTAGCCGACAACGGCGCTCAGGGCCGACACGCCATCATTTGCGGCCAGCCCCAACACCGTACCAATGGCGAAAATCAAAGGCAGACTTGAAAAAATCGCGCCGCCTCCTTGCGCCATCACATCCGAGACGACCGGAGGAAGAAAAGAAAAATGGGCACTCCCGACCCGAGCAAGATGCCCCGCCACGGGGAGTGTGGCCACTGGAAGCATTAAGGATTTTCCGATGTTTTGCAAAAAGGCGAATTGGGATTTCATCGTTAAAGTCCTTGCTCTGGAGCGTGGTTGAAGCGTTGATAAAGATCCCGAACCTCATCGCCGTTGGCCGCATTGATGGCGGCCGTGCCCACGGATTGGGCGTCGACCATGGAAATCTCCCGCACATGGGCTTTCACCAAAGGAATTGATGGCAAGCTGACACTGAGTTCGTCGATACCGAGTCCAACCAAAATACCAACGGCCTTCAGATCGCTGGCGAGACCGCCACAGACCCCGACCCATTTACCGTGCTTGTGGGCCGCCGCCACCGACATTTCAATCAGCCGCAAGACACTGGGATGAAGGGCGTCCACGGCCTTCGCCAGGTCCGTATGCCCTCTATCCATGGCCAACGTGTATTGCGTGAGATCATTCGTGCCGATCGAAAAGAAATCCGCCTCTTTTGCCAACGCGTCAGCAATCAGTGCCACCGAAGGAACCTCGATCATAATACCGACGTTGACAGGCGGGGGCCTTTAGGCGTGCCCGTTCTTCTTCTAAAATGGCCTTGGCCTCGCGAAATTCTTCCAATGTTGCAACCATTGGGAACATCACATTGATTTTCCTTTTGAGCGCACGCGGAGAATGGCCCGCAGCTGCTCTCTTAAGATCGACGGATGTTTAAGACCGATGCGAATTCCACGCACGCCTAAGAACGGATTTTCTTCTGCCGGTAGGGGCAAGTACTTAAGTGGTTTATCTCCGCCCACATCGAGAGTACGAATCGTCAGTGGTCGAGAGCCAAGGATGTTGGCGATCTCTTGGTAAACATGAAACTGTTCATCTTCACTGGGCGCGGATTCTCGTTCGAGAAATAAAAATTCGGAACGTAGTAGACCCACTCCGTCGCAGCCCATTTCCACCGCCGTCTTGGCGTCGGCCGCGCTCCAATGTTGGCATGACTTCAACGTGATGACCGTCTCGCGTTTGAGCGGGTGTGAGCGCCTGGGATAAGGCCTGTTGTCGGCGCGCCAATTGCTCTGCTTGGTGGCGAGCAACGGTCTGTTTCTCGGCCTCCGTGGGGTTGAGGCGCAGTTCGCCCTGATCGCCATCTAGTACAACTTCGGTGCCGACAGGAATATCCAGTGCCCGTGACTCGATTCCTGCTATGGCGGGAAGCCCCAGCGATCGCGCCAAAATCGCCACGTGGGATGTGGCGCCACCCGTGGTTGTGCAAAATCCAACGATCTTGCTGCGATCGAGCTGCACAGTTTCGCTGGGCGTGAGATTTTCGGCGATCAAAATGGTGGCTTCAGTTAAAGTCACGGTCGCTTTAGTTTTGGCTCCGGCTAGGTGACGCAAAACCCTCTGACCCACGTCCCTCAGATCGTTGGCCCGATTGGCGAGGAGTTCGTTATTGAGCTGAGCTAAACGCTCGGCATGAATTTGAATCGTCTTATCCCAAGCAAACGCGGCGGTCTTGCCCTCATCAATGCGGGATTGAACCTCGTTCAAGATGTCGGGGTCTTCAAGAAGTTCGCGATGGGCGGCAAAGATAGCGGCACGACTGGCGTCCACTGAAGTTTTAACTCGGTTGGCCAGGTCTTCGAGCTCACGAGCAGCGGCGGTTAGACTTTCTTTGAAAGCATGGCTTTCGAGTGCGGCACCTGGGTGGCCGTTTCACTAAACTCAAACTGTTGAGCTCGGACCTGGTGGATGCGTCCGACGGCCAAACCTGGTGATACGGCGACTCCCACAAGAAGATGGGCTTGGGGTGACCTAGCCTTAGTCGTCGACGTGGGTAACAAAGTGGGAACGGGTTCGGATTCTTTCTCTTTCAATTCGCTGAGAAAGGTGGCCAATTTTTGGACGGCGATTTTGGCGTCTGGTCCTTGAGCAGCAAAGCGCACATGATCGCCCTGACTTACTTCCATAGCGAGCACCGAGACCAAACTCTTGGCATTGGCCCGGCGGTTGTTTTTGATTATCTCAACCTGCGAGCGGAAGGACTTTGCCTGATTGACTAAGATCGACGCCGGACGAGCGTGGAGCCCCGTCGGCAGTTGAATTGAAATATCTTGAGACTCAGCTTGTTCGGTGGTTCCGCCCTTAGTGGTTTGTGAGGTGGATGCCAGATCCACTGTTAAAAGAACGTCGCGACCTGCTTCGACTAACGGACGGGTGGTGGACTTCAGATCTTTTACGTCAGGCTCGGTGATCACGATCACCGTGATGAGGCTCTTCGCTTTGAGCGCGAGAGTGTCTGCGTCAAATGTCAGTAGGTTTGACCCACGTGAACACGATCGCCCACTTTCACTTTGGCTGTAAAACCTTCACCCTTCAATTGCACTGTTTCAAGGCCCACGTGAATCAAAACGTTCAGTCCCGAGTCATGTTGGATCGTGAGAGCGTGGTGAGCGTTATGAAATTGAATCACCGTTCCGTCGAGAGGACTCTTCAATTCCGTTGAAGTGGGATCAATGGCGATGCCAGGGCCCACGAGCTTCTGTGCAAAAACGGGGTCGGGAACGGCCTCAATTGGAAGCACCCGGCCGCTGAGAGGCGCAATCAGTTCAATCATTCGGGCGAGTTTAGGGATTGTGTTTGTAGTTTGTCAAATCTCCGTCGGGGAATGGACCGTCGTGTATTGAGACGCCCCTTCACTAAAGACCGGGTCCATCCGATGTACAGGGACAGTGGAGGTAACTTCGATGTCAAAGTCTACAAAACCAAAGCGCGTGGCAAAAAAAACCTGTGGCCCAAGTGAAAAAAGCTAAAAAGCCCGTCGCGAAGGCGGCGCCGGCCAAGAAAGCCGCGAAATCTGTCGAACCTATGAACAAGCGCGGATTTATGTGGAAACTTCTTGAGCACAAAGAAAAACAACTCAAAGAACAAAGTCAGAAGAATTCAGCTAACCCGTTCGCCCGTCATGATGAGGACGAGAAGCCGAACACTCGCCACCATAGCTTCAGTAAGTTCGCGGGCCCCCGCCGTCGTGTTGGCTAGAGACCGAACGAGAGGCGGGCCACTGCGGCCCGCAGCTCTGAAAGCCGAAAGCTAAGATCAATGTGATTGTCCCCAAGACGTAGGGGAGCCATCTTGAATAGTGCATGGTAAGCCCCAATTCCTGAGTTTGATTTTTAGCGTGAGTTGACGTGGGCGCGTGAGCGCACCTGGACCAAATGCGAATTGATGTATCATTTTTAGATTCAAAGTCGTGCGTTAGTGCTTGACCGAGTTTGAGCATGGATAAGCGGTTCTTTGACTTGCGGTTGTGGTCGCGGGACGCAGGGGCGTCGACTTAGCTTTTTGAATGTCTTGGTATTCTCCGCGCTAGAGGGCCGAACGCAAGATCACTGCTGAGATTTTGGTCTTGATCAATTTGGCGGCGGTGCGAAGACGAAGCTTGATCAAAATAAGTTTCGTTTATCAATCAATCTCTCGTCTCATCTCAAGCGTACATCGCAGGGCGCAACTGGACGCGTGTGCGGGAGTCGCCATCGCGTTCAGCTTGACCACATTCACCCTCGGGCTGGGCGAGATTGGGCCTTGGCGTGGATGAAAAATTCTAATCCTTAGGTGAGCGATAAATCGAAAAGCCCATCCAGTTACAGGTAAAAACGGTATCCGCGTCACCTCGGGCGGAGTACTTGTTCAGGATTTGCAAAAAACTATCGTTGAGCTCGCGGCGAAGGGTTGGCCAGTCCTCTGAGCGGATCGAAGCAAAAACCGATACGGCTTCACGCTCCGAGGGGGGCAATTCGGCCAGCGCCCTTTGGCCAAGTCCAATCACTTGGTCGTGGAGTCTCGTCAAATCTTCGGATTTAAGATCGTGGCCGGCGATGGTTACATCCTCTCTGGGTACCATACGACTGGGCTCGCGACGAATCAGGTCTAGCTCAATTAGCCGAGTTAGACCTTCGCGCACGCGACCCATGGTCGAAGCGAAGGCTGTAGTCCAACCCTTCTCCTGCGGGTGAGCGGCGCCAAGGCCCACAATCTCGAGCAAAGCAAAGTAAATCCAGTCGTCCAAACGCGACATGGTTTCGCGACTGACGTGGGTCTCGGGTGTTTGCATGCGGTCGGCGATCCGCAAGCGCGCGATCTGTCGCTGACTATCTTTACGGTGAAAGCCGGCTTCCAATAAATCAATAAAGTGTTCCGTGTGATCGGGTGGCAGACGGAGAATTTTGCCACTTGCATGGCTTTGGCCCGCGAAAAACCGTAGCGGCCTTTCAAGAACTCGGTCAACATGCTGGGGCTCATTTTCAAATCGCGCGCGAAGGAGCGCCACGAGTAAGACGGGTTTCGCTGGTGGCGACACTCGTACTCAGAACGAATATAAAAGCGAGGATCTTCGGGAAAAACAGCCACGCAGCACCGTTAGCTGGAGATGGATGAAAGCTCAATTCAATTTATAGAGATCGAACAGGGCCGAACGTTTACGGTCACCCTTGCTTTACAGATTCTGTACTAATTTCATAAGCATGACCCTCAATCACCTGTTAGGAGGGGTCTATGAATGTGAGATGGCTGGCCTTAGCGCCACTGGTTCTGCTCTTAAGCGCCTGCAAAATGAAATTGGAGTCCAGCAAAGACAAAGAAAAAGAAGAGAAGCCCGTCGCCTGCAACCGCGAGATCGTGGCCGTGCCTGAGTCCTTTCGTTCCGCCGTCGTGGAAGTCGCGGGTGCCACGCGCAATAGCGCCTGTCAGACCGTGGCAGTTGGTAAAGATCGCAATGGCAACGTCGTCGTCAGTCGATTCACTGCTGCCGGTGAGCGGGACCCCCAATTTGCTGGTGGCAACGATTACCTTCCTTTCGCCGGTTCGTCCTCTCGGCTTTCCGATTCAATTGCAGCGTTTGGCCGTTGTGCCCGACGGGGTTTTGGCGATGGGATCCTTCACGCGTCAAGACGGGGATTCGGATCTTTTTGTGCTCAAATTGGATGAGGCCGGTTACTTGAAATATGAATTTGGCCCACGTAAAGAGGGTTACATCCGAGGCCAACCGACGACGTTTCAAGTGCTAAAGTCAGTTGAAGCTCCGGTTCAGGAAGGGCCCTATGTCCGAGTTCTGGCGACCTTTGAAGATTCGCGTTTACGCACTCCTTACACGCGTGTGATTCGCTTTCCGGAGAATGGCCGTGAGTCTCTTCCGAAATTGGCGGGCGCCATTCCTCAAGGTTGCGACATGATCAATCATCGCGCCTTCAAAGACGGTCACGAACATGACTTCCAGCAAGTGACGTGTGGTCAGTTGAGCTGGCGCGTGAACGGACCTCAGTATCGTGACAACCTGCAGATTCTGCCCAACGGCACGGGTATGGAGTCGACCTTCCTGGGCGAGTTTGCTTTTCTTTATGAAGGGACACGACTTGTGATGATGTCTCACGATAGTCTTGGCTTATTGAAAAAAGAGTACCTGACCCTCATGCAAGGGACGACCTTCCTCTGTGGTTCCGCCGTGAAGTCTGAACAGCGGTATTTGGTGTTCAGTCTTCGTACCCCGAAGATCCGGAGTGGAGAATCTCCTGCTGGTTCCTATGACTTAACGACGGAGGGGCGCGCTGAGAGGCGCGGTCCCTCTCGTTCTTGGTGTCTCACAATAGAACAAACGTCTGCCCTGCCATTGTTTAAAATCTTCGCTTCCCGTTCAGAATCTAAACAGTAATCACGCTCAGTCTGACCAGCGAGCTGGTACGGTCCATGCAATTTTGAATTCTAAATCGTCTCCAATTGAGGGATTAGATGCATCTTACGAAATTGTGGACCGCTTTGATTATGGCTGCGCTCTCAATCCCTTACCCGCTAATGGCCCAAAGCCATTCGCTTGATAAAGATATCGTCGCCTGGGCCAGTGACTTTCATGCCCAGGTTCAAGAGTTCAAAGACCTGGCGGGAAGTTGTCGCGTATCGATCCTCAAGAGGTTTCGGTCAAGTGTCGGCAACTTTTGATTAAGTGGGGAAACTCACAGGTCCGTTTGGAAAAAATGTTCACCAGTCGCGGCACACCTGAAGATCGGGCGAAAGAGGCCCTCCTTAAAGAGATCAAAAACATTCGAGAAGCCGCAGAATTTCTGGGTTCACGCGTGACCGCATCGACCGTGTCTCCGCAAGAGTTGGAGCGTCTGAAGAATTATGGCAGTCTGGCTGCCGTTTTCCATAAGGAATCGACGAACCTCTTGCTGCCTATCTCGAGCGGAGCCATGCGAGCGAAGGCTCTTCTAGCTGAGCGCATCGACTTGTCTGAACGACTAGCTTACGCGGAGGCGGCCTTTGCAAACGGACAACTCAAACCAGAAGGTTACCGAGCTCAATTGCGCGATTTTCTCAAGAAGAACACGGAGTTGATCATTCGCCTAGATCAAGCGATTCTCGATACCAATCCCGAGCAGCAAGCGTTTCTGATTAAAACCCGAAAGTCTATGGTGGATGATGACAAAGAGGTCCGTAACCAATACGCGACCACCCACAAGACCGGAGCTGGTGAAACCAACTACCCAGAGGAGACGGCGGTCTTTATGAGAACAACAACTGCCATCTTACCGGGTTATTTAAGTCTTATGTCTGACCATCGGAAAGGAAAGATCTCCGATCAGAAGTATGCACGGGATCTGGACAGTCGATTCTTGTCAAAATCAATTCTCTGATCGCGTATCTTGAAGATCGAAAAACGCAAGTGGCGAAAAAACCCTAAGCACCTTCGCCTAGTCGCCGAGGAACTTCGCGCCAGCGGACATTTTCGCGATTCGATCCAAGCGGCCATACGCTTCGCAAAGAGTCGCAATCCGGACCATATAGAGGCACAGTCTCGTGGGTTAAAAGAAGCTGGATTAATCATGCAGAGTCTTGATGCCCTGATTGATCCTAGCATGGTCGCTCCCCAACGACAGATCGCTAAAGAAAAAACGGCTTCGGATGCAAGGTAAGTGATGAGCGCGATCCCTCGTGTTTCTATCTTTTGCTCGTTTTAATTCGATAGACCGTACCACTAAAGTCATCACTCAAAAGCAACGCTCCGTCGGGCATCTCCAAAAGATCAACCGGGCGGCCCCACGCTTTTCCGTCTTTTAAGAAACCTTCAATAAAGGGTGTCGAGGTCTGAACTTTACCATCCTTTAACGAGAGCCGGGTCACTTGATAGCCGATCGGTGAGGAGCGATTCCACGAACCGTGCTCCGCCACTAAAAGAGAATTTTCTAAGCCCCGCACCCTGCGGATGAAGTGCACGCCTAGCGGGGCGGAGTGGGCCGGAAAGCCGTGTTCTGGAGGCGTAAAACCCTCGCACTTGCTGTTCAACTGAAACTGGGGATCTAAGATATCTCGCCCGTGGCAGTGGGGGTAACCGAAATGCTCGCCCACTTTCGTAACCTTATTGAGCTCGCAGGGCGGTTTCTCATCGCCCAGAAAATCGCGACCGTTGTCTGTAACCATAACTGTTTTGTGAAGGGATGCCAGTCAAACCCGACGGAATTGCGCACTCCCTTCGCCACCAGTTCGCGGGTTTTGCCGTCCGGTGAGACCCGATGAATGGCCGCGTAGAGTTCGGGGTTTTCCAAACAAATATTGCATGGTGCGCCTACGGGAACGTAAAGCGAGCCATCCGGGCCAAAGGCAATGTATTTCCAACCATGATGTTCTTCCGAGGGGAACGTGGGGCCCCACAACTCGCCCGGCCCTGGATTTTCTAGGTTTCTTAAAATATCGCGAAATACACGAATTCGGCGGACTTCAGCCACGTAAAGGTCGCCCTCCTTAAAAGCCACGCCATTGGGCATGTGCAGATCGGAGGCGATCGTGTAAACGCGATCACTTTGTCCATCGCCGTTACGATCCGGCGCCAGGGCGTAGACGCGACCATCTGAACGCGTGCCCACAAAACAAAACCATCAGGTCCCAATGCCAGAGAGCGAGCATTAGCCGCCTTTGCATAAACCTCAATTGTATAGCCTGCCGGTAACTTGAGATTCTTCAACTGCGAATCAGCGGCCTTTGAGAGATAGGGAGCTAAAATGATACTGATAAGTGTGAAAATTGTTTTCATGGGGTTGGTAAATCAACCTCATGCACATCTGTCAATGGGCAAGCTGTTAGAGCCTTTCAATGTGATGAGGATAACGCTGAAGCTCAGAAACCAAGACCGAAAGTCGATCGTAGGTTTCGATCCCAAGGCCGGCCCATGGGGTGGAGGGGCGTCTTTGTGAATCTCCCATGATATCGGAGGTTGTCCTCCACTCGCCGCCCCGGAAGGTCAGCTGCAAATCGGTGCTGTCCACTTGATAGGTGATGCGGGCGTTTAATAAATCAGTCATGTTTCTGGCGCGACAGAAGGTTGTACCGGCGCGACGGAATAGCCGTTCGAATTTCGCGGCGAGGTCGTCGGCTGTGAGTTCCTTTTCGTCTTCATCTTCTGTCTCAAGAGTTCGTTTTCGTGGGGCTGGATCTGTTCGGGTTCTCCTAAGCGACGGTATAAAGAGAGGCTTAGGGCAAGAAGCGAGCGCATGGACGTGAAGCTATCGACTATCAGGTTCTGCCGCTCAAGAAAAAAGAGAAAAGCCTTCCGCCAAAAGCTGAGGCTCAATGGGCTCAAAGAAGATCTGCTCAAACTCTTGAGCGCGAAGCGATTGCCAGATCAAGCGCAAATGTTCTATCCAGTTTTGCTCGCGAAACGGTCCGAAGGGATGATCCTCCGTCTGTTCCGCACAAGCCGACAGAAAGTTCCGAGAATAAAATACGAGTCGGCGTTTTTTCCGCTTCAGTGCGATGTTATAGGGTGGATCGTGACGCTTGATCTCGTCGGTTTCGAGTAGCGCTGCCTCGAGGGGTGAGCGAGTGGGTGTAACTTGTAAATCCCAAACTTGAGCCAACATCTCGAGCTTCTTTGAGTCCCGACCTTTGCGCCCGCGAAAATAACTGTTCACGCGATCTCGAAGCGAAGTGGCTTTGCCCACATAAAGGATCTGACCTTCTTTGGCGAGCATGCGATAAACGCCTGGCGTTTCGGGCAATTCGAGGCGTTTTAGACGATCGATCCGATATTCGTAACGGGGACTCGAAGACCTTTTAATCTTCTCAGCTATTAAAGCACGCAAAGCGTTCAGTTGTCGCAGCTCACGCCGTTCAAACTCTTGTTTAAGTCCGCCCCAAATCTGAGTGGTCGCTTTCACAAAGGTGGCCGCGCGATTGGGACCCAATACGGGCGGCCCGAAAAATCCAGCCGTAGCCCGCAAATTTACTGAGGGAAGCGCCGGGAATAACTTCTTGGTCAGCTGATGCGTGCAGAGAACCTCAAAGGGCAGCTCACTCCGTTGGTCAAAGCGTTGAAACAAGTCCAACAAGAACGGTTTTTCGAACTGAGCATAGTGAATTACCACCAGAGGTTGATCCTGAAGAACCACCTTTAACTCTGCGAAAACCTCAGTTATTGGCAATGCCTCGGCCAGGTCTTCGCGAGTAAGGCCCGTGATCTCATGAACGCGAGCGGGAATTTCGACCTCATCATCCAAGCGCACAAGATGAGAAATCAATCGATTTCGACGTTGCCAAGCGATCTCGAGAATCTGACCGCGGGGAGGTCGCATCCCTGTGGTCTGGCAGTCTAAAAAGACAAGGCGATCTTCAGTCAGCTCCATGGCTCTCCCAAAAGCGTTGGATGTCCTGAAGAATGCTCTTTGAGACGAGCTCCATAGGGCCCGAAGGGCACCAGTCACCGGGCATGGCTTTGACGTAATTCTCATCCAGAAAACGGCGATCGATCAAGACAATCAATCCGCGATCCGTTGGTGAGCGGATCACACGGCCCGCACTTTGAATCACACGCGCCATGGCGGGATAGGTATACGCATAGTCAAAGCCTTTACCATATTTTTTATTCGTAGAATTCTCGCAACTGCTCTCGCTCAAAATCAAAACTCGGCAGCGCGGGACCGACAACAAAGGCGCCAATCAACATTTCACCTGGATAATCAACGCCCTCGGCGAAAACGCTTCCTTGCACGGCCATCACAATCATGGGTGTTGCGCCCTCTTTTGAGCTGATGGAGAACCTCTTCAACGGCGCCGCGGGACATTTCCCGAGCCTGAGTGATCAGCCGGTACTCAGGCATCTGAAGTCGCTCAGCCACTTGATACATAAAATCAAAACTAGAAAGAAAGCGAAGTAGTTGCCCCGCCGGACTTGTGCGATGCGTGTGATGGTCTCGGCAATACGATCATAGTTGGCAGCGCGATCACGAGCCTTCGTGGAAATTTGAGGAATGATGAGAATCTTTCGCTGATCCAATGGAAAGGCGATTGAAATTCATCATTGCGCGCACGCTCAGGAGAAAAGCCCAAGAGGCGCGAGTAGTAATCAAAAGGTTTGAGTGTGGCTGAAAAGGCAATCACATTCTCAAAATGGCCATAGCATTCTTTGAGCCAGGCGGAGGCATCACAGCAAATCAAACTGAGGATTCCTCCCGGGGGCAGGGGAGTCCACGTGGCAAAAAAGTTTTCATTCATATCGGGGATGCGCTCGATGAACTCCAGTAATGATCGGCAAAGGCGCAAAACAGGATCTTTGATTCTCAGGGGAGCGCCGCAGGCAAGGTAGCTGGCCAAAAGCGTATTGGCCTTTTCTTGTAATGACGTGAAGTCTTTGGGGTTCAGATCAACCCGGGTGGGGTGGGGACGTCGATAAATTTCAATCAGTTGTCGAAAGGCGATCTGCACAGCGAGCAACGCCGAGTCCACTTCCGGTGGTAGGCCCGACGACTGAATAAAATCGGCCTCGATCTGCCGAGTCTCAAGGCGAGCACTGAAATAGTCATTGGCCCGCGCCGGCAGATTATGAGCTTCGTCGATCACCAAATTCGGCGCGGTCTTGCTGCCAAAGCCATTCTCAATCAAACGGCCGCGCACGTTAAAGGGCGAGAAAACATAGTTGTAGTCACCAATCACTACGTCCGCGCGTCCCACGGCCTCCATTTGCAATTCAAAGGGGCAGACTTCAAATTCGCGACCGAGTTTTTTAAGAGCGGTTGCGGAGAGATTTTTCCGCTTCGCGAGCTTTTCCTTCAGGCCTGCGACCGCCACTTTATCATAGTAATCGCGGGCGAACTCGCACACCTGTGGCGTGCATTGCGGCTCGTCCTTTAGACACATTTTGCTCTTCGCGTGAATGGTCAGGGCGCGCACTTTACAACCTTGAGATTGAAGGCGTTTGACGGCGTCTTCAGCCACTTCATGCTGAGTGTTTTTGGCGGTGAGGTAAATCAGTTTATTCCCGCGTTCATAGGCCTCTTTAAGGCTCGGATACAAGATACCGATGGTTTTACCTAGACCGGTTGGCGCTTGAATTAGGAGCTGCTGGTTTTGACCAAGATTTTTTTGAACCGTATGGATCAACTCCTTTTGTCCTGAGCGAGGTTCTAAAAATGGAAACTCCATTTTGGGAGCTTGCTTTTTTCTTCGCTTTTGAATTTGAATGTAGGCGTGCTCTTCAGCTTCAAGGTCATCCAGTCGGCGAATAAGCCATTCGCCGTACTCGTTGGGATCCAAGGCGATAGGAAAAACCTCACTCCGTTTCGTTCGCGCGCAGACGAGGATCAGAGCCAATTCGGGCTCGGAGCCCGACTGCAAGTAATGGATGTAACCATAGGTGCGAAGCTGACGCTTATAGGGATGATCGCGATCCAGGAGTCAAGACCGAGCGCAAAGCCTCGAGGTTGTAGGTGGACTTGATCTCTTCAATCCGTGCAGGTTGACCATAAACAAAAATGTCGATTCGTCCATTGACGGTCACTTTGAAATTAGAGCGTTCAAATCCGTGACTTAGCCAGCGCTCGGTCACGACACTTGCGGTCTCACGAAGGCGTTGAGCTTGGATTTCCAAGTGAATTTCAACGCCGACATTGGGCACGGGTCCATAGCCTGAGTAGGTGTCAATACTACCCGTACGGGAGTGGGCAATGCGAATTCACCAACTGCCATTTGGATCGATAGGCTCATCGTGCCGCCTCGCCCTCGGTACGTGACCAGCGATCCATTTCCGCGGTCAATCGCATGATCGCTTGTTTTGCCCAGGGATTGACGAGTCCTGCGAGATCTTTCACGTTCTGCAGGATCCAAAGGTAAATAAAAAACATGGAGATCGCCTCGGCTCTTTGCGAATCACTTTCCAGTTTCCGTCAAAGACGAATTCTAACCCCGGCCCACGTCCGTAGACAGGGCGATCGGGCTCAGGGTTCATCAAGCTTCGGCCCTCAGCGAAGTTGGGAGTTGGAGCGCCAAGCAGATTTAAAAGCATGGGTCCCACATCGACAAGACTGATCAGGTCGTCGATGGGCCCAGGATTTTGCGCCTCCGAATGATAAATGAGCAGCGGGATTCGAATGGCGTTGTCTTGAGCTGCACGCAAGCTCTCGTGCTCCGTCGTGCCCAACAACGAGAGGATCAGAACGAGTGTATTGGACTTCGCATTCAAAGCGTTCCAACGCTGTTCAAACCCATCGTCGTCCGTCACTGTCCAAGTTTGAATTTCCAAATTGTAGCCATGTGTTTTCAAAATCGAGGTAAGGGCCGTGGGTTCCTTTTCGAGGTATTGAGGATTGGAACGGGTTGGGTACTTCAAATTCAAAAGGCAAGCGCGGTTTTGAAGCGGATCTAAGCTATTGGCGTAGGCCCGGCCAAATAAAAATGATTTTTTTAAAACCTTATCTTGGAGCCGTTCTGATTTCAAAAGAGCCCCAACATTGAAGGCGCCATCTAAAAAAACCACCTTCACAGTGCAACCCAGACAGGTGGGCAAAGCTTGAGAGGATACGGCCTTCGGTGGTTTGCTCTGCAATAAAAAACGACATAGCCAAAAGACATCACGACGAAAAACCGCCGTCAGGCCGGTCAAAGTCACCGATGCCAAAATGAGAATAAGCCAAACCCGTCGGGCCATCAAGTAAACAATGGGCATTGCTGCCCATTGCTCCTTACAGAACCGTGCTTGCGGATTTCCCGCACACGGCTCTTCGGTTTGTGTTTCAACTTAGTACCGAGTCCATTTGTTATGTCAATCAATGCCTTCCCGCGGGGAGGCTTGGGTAGCGGGTCGAAACGGAGCCTTTGCAGAAAGCCATCCCATGTGTAGGATCGCTTCTGACTGCGTCGATTGAGCCATTTGAAGAGCTCTTTCATGCAGGCAAAGTAGTAGTGATTCAGTTTGGCTTCATTGGAGCTGACACCGTAGTAGTTGTAGTGCCCTCGGAGTCTGGTCGCAGCCAGCTCCCAGAGTTTCGCTAATCGGTGTCTGTGCCTATTGGCCTTAATCCAGTCCTTGAAGCGTTGAATACTTGCCGCCACTTTCTTGGGCGCGGTTTTGACTTTTAGCGTTCTCTTTAAGCTTGCTGACCGGCCCCAATAGAGGAACAAAACCCAGGAAAGGGATGTCTCCTTCTGGCTTCCGGTAGTTGAACTTTGTGAGCCCGCTTTTATCCGCATTGAGCTTGATGTTACCCTCGTTCAATAGCCTCTCGTTGAGGGCTTTTTGTAAGGTCTTCGCATCCTGCTCGTTATTGAACACGAAGACAGCGTCGTCCGCATAGCGGATCATCTGTCCTCTGTCTGCCCAGTTGTCTTCGAACCATTGGTCGAGGACGTGGTGCAGGTAAATGTTGGCTAATATGGGGCTGATCGGTGAGCCCTGGGGGACTCCCACTTCGTTCACCCGGATCTCGCCATCCTCGCTTAGGATGGAGTTCTTAAGCATGCGACTAAGTAGGCGCAGGATGTAAGGATCGGTGATTCGCTGTTTGATCAGCTCTACAAAAGGG
>JAZKJV010004728.1:600000-819880 GCA_037367405.1 Ottelia alismoides | reverse complement strand
TTAGGATGTGTTTCATTGTGGCATCAATGGGATAGTTCGACCATGTAGGGGTTGCTTTTGACCCTAATCCATAAAAGCAACATGACCTCCCCTTGATCTGACCCCTCGACCATGTCATTCTCCATGGAGTCTAGGGTTTCGAATAATAAGTATAAATGGGGCCGAAGATGGACCTCCAGACGCTCATCGCAGGACATTGGTGTGCATTTTGCCCTTTTCTTGTGCCTGCACATTTGTTCTTCCCTTTTCTGGATTGCGAGGTAACCACTCAACCCATGCTACCTTTTGGTTCAGCAATCCTGTTGTGTGTTTGCTTATGATGCCTTGTTGCTCTTCTTGGATGTTTGTAATGGTGATGAAGTTGGTTTCCAATTTACTCTGAGCTTCTTCTGCCATTATTGCCATGCCTTGATTTGAGTGTTGGTGATCATGTTGCCCTGTTTTTATTTGGGATGAAGCCCTGCTATGATGTTCCAATCGTCTAAGTATGATTTCACCCTTCACGGGTGTATTTGTATGCACCCTTGTTGATGTGTTTCACTCCTCATATGATGCTCATTCAGGTGGAGGTTGAGCTGGGAGCTGCTCTGTGATGCATTATTGTTTGTGTTTGATTTACATGTTGGTTGCTTGGTTAATGCTTCACTATTAGTTTCGTCTGAGATAGGCATTTGATGGGACATGCTAACATGACTATTTTGGTGTTGATTTTATGCCTCATTGGGTGCACCTTGAGATGAGATCGACTCTATGATGCCTCGACGGTGCCTTACGAGTGTTTGTTGGATGTAGGTATTCGATTTTTGATTAGTGTTGCTAAAACATGCCATGTTGTTGTTCTCAGATGTACATTTGTTGCGGCTTGTTTGATTGTACATCCTTCTTTGTTGTGGGATGATAAACACTGACCTCATTTGTTGTGTTTTCTCTTCATTTGATGCATCTGATGCTGTTATTTGAGCTGAGAGCCGCTCTCCACTACTATGTGTTGCACAACTTGTTTACCTTGGATGTACATCTTGGGTGCTCCTCTATGTTGTCAGGGCTTGATCTAATAAATGCATTGATGCATTGCTGCTTTGATGTGTGTTTCATTGAAAACAGCCCCTGAGGTCTCCCTTGAAGGGAGGATTTGTATGCCCCTCTTTGTTATGCTTTGACCTTCTTTGGATGCTGATAAAGTTATTTTTTGCAGTGAGAGCCACTCTCTGATGCTCGGTGATGCATCTTTTGTTGGGCTTGACTAACCATCTTAGTTGCTTCTCTATGACGCCATAGCTTGATTTGAGAGATGCATTGTAGCATTACTGCTTTGATGTGTGTTTCATTGGACACACCCCCTGAGATCTCCCCTGAAGGGAGTATTTCTATGATCCTCTTTGGTGTATGTGCTTGGCCTTCTTTAGCTGTTGATGCTATTTTTTTTAGCTAAGAGCAGCTTTGTTGTTGCTTTATGATGTATTTTTGTGACATACCAAAGAGTATCATAGAAATCCTCCCTTCAGGGGAGATCTCAGGGGTTGTTTCCATTGAAACACACATCGAAGCAGTAATGTTGCAATGCATCTCTCAGATCAAGCTATGGCATCATAGAGAAGCAACCAAGATGGACAGTCAAGCCCAACATAAGTTGCATCATCAAGCATCAGAGAGCAGCTCTCAGCTCAAAAAAGAACTTCATTAGCATAAAAAACGAACAACATCACTGTTGTTTTCAATTTAACAAACATTAAAGCAACAAGCTTTACAAGATCAAGCTCAAACATTGTAGAGAAGCACCCCAGATGGACATCTGAAGCCCTATCGAAGGAGGTCCTTCCCCCACTACGACCTGGTGGATGCAATGGTAGGAGACTACATAGCAAAGTGTGCATTCGCCTTCTCTTTTCAGAATGCACCACAGGGTTCATTTCCAACCTTTTTTGAGGGAGGTAATGGGACACAACAGGCATTCGAGGATGACTTGGAAGGGGAAATTGATGCGTCCAAGGTGCCCGATCCAGTTTAACCAAGGGGGCCAACCACGCAACCCCCTAAGAGGAGATGATGCAAGGATTCAGGGGTACATACCTCAGGTATGAAGCATTCTCGGAGTGATGGTGCCCACCTAGCTTCACAAGTTATAGGTGAGGATGTTGTTCATCTAATGACACAAATGCTAAAGCTGCAAAGGGAGCAGATCCAAGTGTGGACCCCCATGGATCCCCATCAGGGGGTGGAGGAGATTCTGGATGAGTTGGAGTCGCTTTCCGGGCCTACCGTCAGAGGCACAAATCCGGCTTGCACACAGCCTCCGTGACCCGTATGAACGGATAATCTTCAACTGCGCCAAGTTAGTGCTTGCTAAGTTAGCTGCCTAGGTAAGCGTTCAGCTCAACAATTATTAGGGAAGAATCACAATTATTGTGTCCAACATTGAGACACTGCTAGTAGGATTGGATGTCTTTTTATTACTGTATGTTTAGTAGTAGGAAATGTTGTTGTTGTCTTACTTTATTTGGATTGTAATAATTTTATGTTTTGACAGACATTTTTTTCGTACTTCAACATCTAATTTGGTCCTCTTTTTTATTACAATCTGCTCTCAATACAGTGATTTTGACTCATGGTGATTCGATACGTATGCATTTTGTCAATAATTTTAGGATCTCTACCTCAACAATGGAGGGCATGCCGGCTATCATCGCGATGAGGTACAACTTGGTCATGTTGAACATGACATATCTGTGTGTGATCCTACAGGACGAGGAGGATGGAGAGAACACGCGCGGCGGTTACATCCCCTAGGTGCCAAAGCACATGTCCGTGCGTACAGGCCATATATAGATCCGGAAGATGTTGAACGGTCACGTTGGCCGATCATATGAGATTTTTGGGATGTATCCCAACACCATCTTATGTCTTTGCGCCATCTTAAAAGAAAGAGCGAGCCTGAAGGATTCGAGGCACCTAAAGATCGAGGAGTAACTCTACATATTGTTATATTACCTTGGTCATAACACGAAGAATCAAGTGCTTTCTAAATATTTCTAACACTCTGGTGATACCATTTCAAATCATCTCAACGATATCCTCACACACATCGTCTCCCTCATAGATCACTTCATCCACTTTTCGTCGGAAGATTGCCCGACCGCGGATGTTACTGAGCATAATAGCAACTTCTATCCATATTTCAAGGTAATTCGTCATAGTAGACATCTCATGCCCACGTCAAACCTTTTCATTTCAGTAACACAAATTGGAAACTGATATCTATTTTTAGGATGTGATTGGAGTGATTGATGGGAAGCTTATCCCCGTGAATGTCCTTAAAAATATCGCTCCAACGTTCATGAGTAGGTACCAAACACTAGCATAGAATGTCATGGCATGTGTCGACTTCAGTTACATATTTATATATGTCATCGCTGAATGGGAGGGGTCAGCAGCTGACATGAAGGTGTTGAAGTGGGCCTTGCACAAGGGTGATTATTGTGTACCGACTGGATGGAAGTTCCTTCTTGACTACGGATACGCGAACACAGATGCCTTCCTCATGCTATATCATGGAGTCATTGCGCACCTACCTCATTTAGGGCTCGGAGGGGGCACGGCTATAGGCCCGAGGAGATGTACAATCACAGGCACTCACAGCTTCGGTCGTACGTCGAAAGGGCATTCTGGGTAATGAAGGCTCGTTTCAAGGCAATAAATGAGTGACCATTCTACAGCTTCGAAAAACAGGTGATGGTAGTTATGGAGTACTACATCATCAACAACTTCATCCATGATGTCCATGGTGAGGATCAAATATCTAGTGCATTTACTCATGACTCAACACAAGGTTGGGTCCTTACAAAGTCAACGGCGAATGACGAGGACTTCGACAACAACTCTGCAGGGAGCGATGTCAAGGTCTCGGAGGAAGACATCCCAGCCAGAGAGGTGTTGCGTGACGATTTGGCAACAGTTGTGTGGGAATCTTGTTGTTTCCATTTCGTCTCTCTGTCTTTTCTTATTAATGCTTTGTGTCCCACTGCTTAGGACAATACATCGATTATGTATCCATATTGTATTGAGAAAAACTTTATGTCCAATGATGTTGATGGATTGCAGTCATAATATGTTGCTAATTTACCGTGATAATGATTTCATATCTCGATGATGATTCCACTTTTTTCAAAAAACCATTTCATGATGCAGTGCCGATCATGGCTGAGCAGCCACGGCGGTGGCATGGCTTAACCGACAGAATTCTCAACGTTGACACAAATGCAGAAGATGAAATCTAAGGGAAATTTTTTCGAATAATTACTTGTCCTTTTTTTACAAAATGTACAATGCATGATTCTTTCGTGGATCTTTTCATAATTTAATGGTGTTCGAATTTTCTCGGGAACCCTCCATAGTTATGGCCATGCTTCACTGTGATCGACCAAAGTACATGGACGTAGATGCTTCTGCCCGAACGATGCAGACCTGCTCTTAGAGCATTTGCGTAGACACGAGGAGTCGAGGATCGTTTGTGGTATAGTTGCCCAAAAGAGGTAAATTCTTCCCACTATTTTTATTTAAATTATATTCATCAATCCAAATAAGGATGACTGTCACATAATTCTGTGCAGATATCCTGTGGATACAAGGTCAAGGCATCGATATTGACTCCGACTGATGAGTCCATGCGAACTGAGAGGAATTCCTTGGCGGATTTAATAAATGTGCTTGAATTTTCAGAAGAATTTTTCGTAGAGAAGCTGGAGGAAACTCAACATCATCTACACGAGAAGTAGATAGAGATCGCCCGGATGATGATCGGATCAACTTTCCACGTATGAGATTGCAGAGGAACCATTGTATGATAAGCATGTCATAATGTAATATATAATGTAAACTTTGATTTACTAGATTTTGGATATTTTATTTTCGTGTTTTAGTTCGTATCGGTTTGTAGTTGACAATTATATGTCACCAATTTGGTGAATATATTTCATCTCACCAAATCAAATAACAACCAACAACTTTAACTAACTTTCAAACTGTATTCCTTAACCTCCAATAGCCAGCCAAACAGAGAATAGCCATTATTCTATTTTATTCTCCTTATTCCTATACTCCAATCGAACGGATATTAGTCCCTTAGTTTTCATCTTTATTCATGTTTATTCTCGAACCGAATGCCCCCTTAGTGTTGCTAATTGACCCCACCCCTTTCAAGCATCTTGCATGTGATCCAGAAGTGGTTTAGGCCCCATAGCATTCTGGACTCTTTTGATGTACCCTTTGAGGCACAATCCTTGCTATCTGAATTCTTGATGTCATGCATGAGTACCTTTGATGCACAATCCTTGTTTTCATTGATGTCATGCATGAGGAGTTACCTGGAGGTTTACCACCAGTTTATGATATAGCGCCACTATGTTGACTTGATGTCAGATAGCACTCTTTCATACCTTTCCCCAATCAGTATCTGAGTCTCTTTGAGGACATCGAAAAGGCAACACCAAGTCTTAGACTTAGATCTAATAAACAAAGGATTCGTACTGAAGAATATGAGCTCTATGGTCATACATGCCCTTCTTACCCTCTAAGAATGATGGCTCTTAGGGTATGGGAATTAATAGTTGTGCTATCAATAAAATCGTTGTCAGATATTGATTTCCAATTCCTAAACTTGATGATGGACTTGACATGATTTCTGGCTCGACTATCTTCTCTAAAGTAGATCTATGTAGTTGTTATCACGGAATGTGCGTTAAACTAGGCGATGAATGGAAGACCGCTTACAAGATGTTTGAATGATTGTATGAATGATTGATTACGTGTCTTGGGTTTTCGAATGCCCCGGATGCCTTCATGCACTTCATAAATTCTCGCTCCATTTTCTGGTACTCCCTTATTTCTCCATAAATATTTGTGGTTGACTGTGATGGTTCCCATGTTCGTATTAGTATTAATGATGCCCTTAGTCGAGATGGATGATCTCGTGCCTATTTTAGCAAGAAGCTTAACGATGTGTGCGTACAATACTCCACGTATGACGTTGAATTTTATGTTATCATCAAGGTAATTGAAGCATTGGCATTGTTATCTTATTCAGCACTAGTTTGTTCTTAATTCTGATCATAAAGACATCTGTTATTTTAGTTCACACAGGAATTTGACAAAAAGGGCATGCTAAATGGTTATATAAACGTCTTCCATCTCAAGCACAAGATCGAACAATGATTATACTAAATAAGTAAATTGTTGACGCACATACATGTTGACTAGTGTTAATTTTGTAGGATTTGTACTCAAATAATCATGATGATTTGGAGCTGCTTATAGGGAATTTTTGAATGCAAGAATTCATGCATCATCTTTTCCTGAAACTTTGATTTGTGAGATTTGTCGATGATGATTAGGTGGTCATTTTGGTTGGGATAAGACCTTCCCCATGGTGAATATTTTTTGACCATATGAACCTAAATGTTATGAGAATTGTCCACCAATATCATATGTTCAAATTCCAGTATTTGTAATAGTGAAAAAAACATAGTTGTCTTAGTGTGTTAGTGTAACTAACATAGTCCCACATCGGAAACTTATATAGTATGAGAGTGGGTTATAAAAGTGGAGGATTACTTGATAGCTTCGGCTTAAGTATTTTGGGTAGTTGTCAATGGATCCATTTGGATCCAAATCCAGCAAGTTGTCAAGATCAGTTTTTCTCGATAACAGTCAGAGAGCTTAAGCTCGAGTTATTACAAAATGTATCAAAGTGAGTTCCCTTTGATAATGGAATTGGTTACCCAAAACCAAAAGTACCTAAGCTGAGAGCATCAAGCCGCCACTATAATTTCGATTAAGTGCTAAAATATATGGCAACAAGGACGTTGTGATACTTCACGGTGGTCCGACGAGACGACCTCTCAGAGTGAGAGTTCCTTTCGGTGTCTTCTCGATTATAGATTGCGACGACCTCTCATTCTCAAGCCAAAGACTTGAGCATCAAAAGTGTACCGCTTGTTTTTATTAGATAATCCAACGGCTGAAATTCCCTCAATAGTTTCTTGTTTTTAAAAATCTCAATCACGTCGGGTGAATTGAATCTAGATGTCCAAGTGGAATACGGAGGCATTTTCCCGCCCATCAATGATTTGCTCCACATATATTTTATGTGCAATGGAGAGCTAAGGGGAAGATGTGATGGCTTATTTGCACTTTCATATGTCTACGTCGGGATCACTTTGCATGCTTCTCTTTTCTTAGAGATGGAAGAAATTAATGGAAAACACTATTCAAAAGGTTGTCTTTCTTTATCTATTTGGTTACCAGTTAATATTATCCTTTTTTGGGAAGCTGGTTTCTCTAACCGAGAAGATTCATCTCACCAATTTTTTTATCTAGGGCCGGTCCTTAGGGTAGTTTTGAGGTGCAATGATAAATAGTCTATCAACTTTAGGGGCACATCTTTACACGTGATTCAATCTTTAGTTTAGGAAATATCTTCTTTTACATAAATCATAGAGTAATATATATTAGCTAATGATATTAATTATATTTAATATACGTAAAATTTTATAAAGCCAAAACAACTCATACTTTGTATGGCACACTATCATCCCATCTTCATTCTTCTATATATTTTCCTAAAGACAAAAAAATTAGTTTTTTTACATTTCAATCTCTCATATGTAAATCCGATAGTTTATTATTATTATTGTCATTTGGTTGTTGATAGTACCCGTGAGAAACTCCACTTGTTGTTTATATTGCCCTCACTTTCCCTTGTACCATTTACGGAGAGTGTGTGCTCCTTCCATTCTTTTGTATAAGGGCTCTTTTTTACCTAGGGCTCGCAAAAATTTCAGGTCATGCCACTATGTTTTTCAAATAATATATTTAAGGTTAAGAAAAAGACAAGTTTCATCATATGGTTATCAACTAACATTTCCTAAGATTCAAATTAAGACACATTGCATCGTTGTTGATAAGCTAAGATATGGATACCAAGGTCCAGTCTTGGAGCGTCTGCAGTCGACAAGTCAGATCCGATAATCATTGTATCGATCGATCTCACGGTGTGCAACACCCAATCCAAGCTAATCGACAACGATCAACTCACAGATATATATGCAATAAATGGAAATTTTGTGGAGTTGAAATTTAGTATAACTCTACAAAGTATGTGTATAGGATAAGTGTGTAGAGTGTCGAATCACGGAGAGAAAATGGTGGATAGCTTTAATTATTAATAATTATTGCTAATTAATGATAATTATTTTTGTATTTTTTGTAATTTTTTATTATTTTTATGCGTGTTATTTTTTAAATTTTTAATTTTTAATTTTATATTTTCTTTTTAATTTTACAAATTTTTATTTTTTTTATTTTTAAAATAAAATATATAATTATATATATATATAATATTGATACTAAATATTATGTAAGTAATATAAAGAGTATATAGTATATATAGGATTTTATATTTTTAAATGTACATAAATATACTAAAAAATTAGAATATAAAATATTTTGATATTTTAAATATTTTTCTCTATTTTTTGTAATTTTTATAGACTTTTTACTTATTTTTAAGTATTTTAAAGTAATAAAATGTATAAAATAATGCACAGATTAATTGGTTGAACTTGTTTTTGGTTTAATAAATATAAACAAGTCCAAAATTAATCTAAAATATTTTTATTATATTAAATATGTAGAAAATACACAAATAGGAAAATATTTTTATTTTTTTTTATTTTTTACTAATTTATGATATTTTAGGGTTTTATATTTTTTAAGTTTTATATTTTGTAATTTTTATAATTTTTGGATAGATGTGAGATAATATAATAATATAGTAATATATTTTTTGGGAATTTTTGGAAGAGGTTTATATTTTTATGGGTTTTAATATTTAGATAGGGAATAAACACATCTTTTGTATTTTAAAAAATAGGAAATTTAATTTAATGCTAAATAAAAATAAGGCTTGCTTAATCACAATAACAAGAACTTAAATAAATTTTCCTATAATTTTCTTAGTAATAAAAATATTTATAACGACAAATATACACAAAAATAAAATGTTGAACTAGCAAGGACCATTTTGCAATTAAAATAAACTTTCAATCTATTTCATAATAGATCTAGAAAATATAGGATACAACATGCAATTTTTCCAAAAAGCGCTTCACATGGGACGACGCATAAGGTAATGTGGACAGGACCTAATTGCAAATACAATAAAACATAGGGTGTTAGTTACAATTTTTACCTAAGTTATTACACTTAAGTAAATATTTACAGGGCTAAGTATTTAATATAAAAAGTAGAGAGGGACTTCACGTAATTTACCCATGAGAACTCGTGCATGGCGTGTGCGTCAGGATCCTATGACTGATCGATGCCCACGTAGAGACACTTATGATCTAATGGTCCTCCTCGTGTAACAATTCGCCTGAGGTGGACTCTCCAGATTAAATCTGGAGCATGGCATCGATCAGACGACATGGGAGCAAGGTGGAAGAATAAGGAAGAACACCTTCCCTATCTTCCCTGAATCTCTGATTATGTGTGGCTCTGACGTGCTTAGACTCTCCAGATTGGTTCAAAAGCTTCTCGGGGCCTTTCGAAACTACAGGAAACCTTAGCCAAGTCCATGCCTCGTCGGAGGAGGCCTAACAGGGTCTTCTTTTCCAGGCACCCGGGGGTACTAATATTCAACTCAACTCGGTTCCAAGTGCCTCTGATGAGCTTCGTTCATGTACAAAAAAGTTTCAAGCGCTCAAGAGGAATATCCTCAACCTGATATTGAAGCTGAAAAGCAAAGAGAATGAAGGGGTGATGAAGCTCTAGCGAAAGGCGGAGGGGGAGCTTCGATCTCTCTGATTTTTGCAAAATCAGAGGTGATCTGATGGAGGTTTCGATGGAGAAATGAGGGGGGAATGAAATGGTGGTGGTCTAAGGTCGGAACAAAGTTTGTAGCAGCATGATAGTGACTGGAGCTCGAAGCTTTGATGAACTCTAAACATAGAATTAAAGCTAAATTACGAACTAATTGCATGGAATAAAAGCTACACTAAGATGTTGGAACTAAAATCTACCTAAAATGCATGAAAAGCAGCTCAAAACTGGGGGAAATCATGGAGCAGGAAATCACTTGGACTAGGTCTGAAGATGGTTGGATCAACCTAACTTCGCCTTATCATCACCGACAAGACCGGAGATCACTTTCTATAAAAAGGATACATTTTAGATAGATCCCTGTGGGGTTACAATAGAGGAAGGAAGATCAAACTTCAAAATGGAGTCGGACGAGCTTAATGATGGACATGGCAGAGGCTGAAATGGGGAAGAAGGTAGAATGAAGATGGAGGGTGGTTGGTGAAGGCTATGGAGATGGCGTGGATTAGGGTTAAGGGAGCTGCAGCTTGGCAGGTTACTCGAGGAAGGAGGAATGGATGAAGGTAGGAAAATAGAGAAAAGGGTGACCTCGTTACTTCTAACAAGTCAGAGGGGGAAGGCAGGATAGTTGACCTGAGGTCAACTATTGCTGGGACTCGATTGGTCCACGTGGACCAATCAGGAAAAAGATATATACATACTCTTTATTAATTCAATAATAAATAGTAGATGATTTTATTCATTAAAACTCATAACATAAAAAATGTTTCTAATTTTATAAACTATTTTACATGTATTTTTATTTATTTTTACAATCTTATTTATTATGTGCTAATTTTTATAAGTATATTCATAGGTATATTTACATATATTTCAGGTTTTTATTTTTATTTTGCCCTTTAAATTTTATTATATTATGTACATATTTTATATATTTATAATATATTTAAATGCATATCTACATTTTTATAATTATATTTACATACTTAAATAAATATAGGTATATACATTATAGGTATAGTATACATATATATATTTTATTCTATTATTTATTTTAATGTGTTTTAATGGTTTTATTTTATGTTTATATTTTAAATATATTTAAAATAATATTTACAATTATTTAAAATATAATAAGAGTAAGATAGAAAGTATAAAATATGTGAATAAAATATATTGGTATATAGTACAATGGTACTCCAGAAAGTTGGCTTTTACATCTTAACTTCATTTTAAATGAAACCACCTTCATTAGATAGGTAGTTTAATTATAAATTCAATGGAGGTGAGTTTCATGAATTTTGAGCTTGTATGGAGAAGATATTAGTCTTTGAAGTTTGGTTTACAGTTTTTTCATCTGTGTATCCCAGTTGCACAGTGTATTATTTTTATATGCAATTATTTTTAAAAATTTCTATGTACTTTTATACACAAATTTTATTTGAGGTGTATAAAATGCAAAATAAAATCAAATAAAAATGATTATTTCAATGAATAGAAATTAGGGTTTCTATATTTAGCATAGACCCTTATTTCACCCTTCTTTATTCCTTATCGACCACATCAATATTGACCTGATCGTGGGGTGTAGGGCCATTCACTATCTTTGACACTTCATTTATTTTCTTTTTCTTTTCTTTAGTCTTTTATTTTAGATTTAAATATGGATAATTAGACACTATTTATAGACTAATAGTGAATGATAATTTAAATAAGTTAGTTGTATTTGCACGTGTTTTGATAGGAATTTTAATGCAAAATAGAAGAATAAAGGTAGGTGAATGGCTATTCATCACGCCCTATACTTATCTTTGTTGATCCCTAGCAAATACTTATTAGAATAATAAGGGATTCTAAAGAGAAAATAAGGTAAAGAAAATAAATAAAGTTAGAATGATTATGATTTTTAAACTTGTATGCACAAAATCAAATTTTAGAGCTCAGACAAGACCTTTGGATTGTTAGTTGGTTTGGAACCTTATTGGGAAAAGGATCTAAACTTAACATTCCTTAAGGTCTACAAATCTTTGTTCATGTCTCATCAATAGCCAGGTCAGAACTAGTATATTCATACACAAACCCTTATGACTATGAGTCTTACTTATACAGTGTAAGTGCATGTACTTCTCATCAAAAATAGCAAGGAATGGTCTTCCATAATAAGATAACCCTATTTCCCCAATCTAGATACTCTTTCCTCGAGGATTAGGGTATTTCCTTCTAAGTTCAAGTACACCAGGTCAAGAAGAGTGGGTAGAGAGAAGAATGGAGTGTGACCAGTGTAGTCACATATCCTATGGAGCTAGACCAGTGTAGCCAAGTCTCTTATTGCAGGCAACCTTGAGATATGACTTTGAAACACAATTCCTTGCTTATTTCTTACATACTCCGATGGAATTTTATTTTCTTTGACTTTTGCTTGTCTATTCTTTGTGGAGTTTTTTATTTTACATTTTATATACAACAACATTTACATAAGGAATTTTTCCTCTTGATCCAGTAGATTATCGCTCTTTTGAAGCTTTATTGCAACCCACAGTGTCTTGTCTTTAGACATCCATGCAACTAAACCGGTTTGGGGGGCACCGGCCACTTATTATGACTACGTATGTTTCCACAAGTGTGTTTCCTCGGGCTAAAGAATCCTGCCCTCACCACCTCCTCATAGTTGAGCTAAGTGTAAAGTGTGATGTTCAAGTCAAATTATTATCAACAAGAGTCATGTGTGCTCTTCGAAATACTCTACTTAGGCTAAGCAAGATGATATGTGAACATAGTTTTGTGGACTCAAAGAATTAAGTCTCATGACATGAAAAGTATTATTTCTAGTTCATGTAAGGTTCTTGTGAAATTAAGTGTATTAAGATCTATACCAAACTCCAATCTTCAAATTTTATTTGGACTTGCTCAATTGCCAAAATCATTTAGAAAAATTCTTATGCAATGCAGATGCAAGAAAATATTTTTGTGGAACCATTTTTTGATTTTGAACTATTTATGAATTTTCAAACAGTTTTGCATTTTTATGAAGATTTGAAAATATTTTCTAAATTTTTAGGTATTTCTGGAATTTTGTATTTTTTATGGGGTTTTTGAAAAACAACATAGTTAGCGAATTAGATGTATTTACAAAGAATTTAGCAAAGATTTTATACAAGGTATATACATATTCTATTTGAAGAATTTTATGAGGATATTATTTATAGTGTTTTAAAAATAATTTAAAATCATTTTTGCAAACATGTATCATACATTTTGAAAACTTATTTTGTAAATAATTTTTGCAAAGAAATTTTCAAAAAGATGTTTACCAATAATTTTTAAAAACTTTTTACAAACATTATACAAAGAGATTATTTTTCAAATGGTTTAAAAATAGTTTACAAAGATTTTTGAAAGGTTTTCAAAAGATTTTTCAAAATATTTTACAACCATTTTCAAATCATTTTGCAAATAGGTTCAAACTAATTTTTCAAAGAATTTAAAAAAAAACGGTACATATTTATAATTGTGTATTCTTTACAGTTGCTTTATTGTATACCCTTGTCTAGTATAGTAGCCATATTTATTAAAAATACGGAACTATGAGTTATAGCCAACATATATATAGATATACGACCCCCTATATTTAGCTCGAACTGTGTCCTCATAGTGATCAAAGAGAAATAAAGGAAAACGTAACATGTGCTAAGTATAGAAAAGTCTATACTACAACGATTCAAAGAATAAGAAGTCTACCGTCCGCTCTATATTTATGATCAACTAATATTAAGTATAGCAGACTGTACACAAGGCAGGGATGATCGGGGACCGGAATTCATAATCAGCAACTAAGCTTGTCCCCCGTATACTTAGGGTGAAATATCCATAAGTATAGACAAAATATACAAGTTGAGAGACATGCGAGAGAATAAATGAAAAATAACCCGAATACACGCATCTCCTTTATACTTAGGATGAAGTATATCCTAAGTATAACACAAATAAACGGGACGAATGAAATAACGGAAGAATGAAAGAAATGAAAAGAAGAAAAGAATTAATCAAAAATATTTTTGGATGCATTATCTGAATCTTATGACGCTACGACTGTAAGATCATCATTAAAAATTACATTAATTGAGTTGATAATGGACACAAATATATCATGCTCTAAATACGGCTTTAGCAACTATCCGTTGACTACAAATATTTGTGCGTCAGTTGACAATTCAGATATGAGAATGCTTCCATTGTCATGCACAATGCTTACAATAAAGGGTCATGTCCATTTACTTTTGAATTTGCTCGGGAATATCTTCAACTCTGCATCGAATAACCACACCTCCTGTCCATGCTCAAAAATCTTTCGTCTGATGTGCTTATCATGTCAACGCAGGACCTTCTCCTTATAAATAAGGTTGTTATCATATGTGAAGTCTATAATTTTTAGGATCCTGTTCAGATCAGTCTTCCGATTCTGACCACCTTTCTATGAGTCCAAATTATAGATATTAACTGGCCATAAAGATTTGTGAATCAACTCAACTAGCAAATGGCATGGCTTTCTATAAACAAGATGATAGGGAGATATTCCTAGTGGAGACTTATAGGTTGTTCAATAAGCATGTAGAACTGAGACCAGCTCTTCATATCCGGCCTAACAAGTTTTTGCAAGATTGTCTTGATCTCCCTATTTGATAACTCGGTCAAGACATTCGATTGTGGGTGGTAAGGAGATGCGACACGATGATCGATGTCGTACTCCTTCACAAGTTTTCTGATTTATTTATTAACTGTTAGAGTTATTAGATTTACATTTATATCTATAACCCTTCAAGTTCCGTAACACCATGTGACCCTTCAGGCTCCATAACCCTATGTGACCCTTCGAGTTCCATAACCCCTCGTGACTCTTCGGGTTCTGTAACTCTTGTACTCTCTAGGGTTTTCTCTCTATATAAGAGACCCTAGCTCTATGGAATAAATATCTCATTTGTTCCTCTTCTCAACATGGTATTAGAGCAACGGTCCTAAATCAAATCCTAATACCCTAAATCTTTCGTCACCACCAGCCCTCTCTCCACTGACAAGGAGAGAGAGATGGACATCTTGTGTCGCTCGTGGATTCGATAGTATTGCGAAAGGCAGTCCATGTCCCCAGCAGCACCAGCTGCCACCTCCAACGGCACCTAAAGTGTCGTCCGAGGCTCCAATGGTACCTCCTATGTCGTCGACATCGCTTGGAGCCCCCCTCCCCCTCCAACAACCCAACTTTTTATTTCTCCCAACTTGGTGTTGCATACTCTTTATTCTATCAAGTGTGGGAGAAAGGAGGAGTCATAGATGATTCTTCAGGATGTCTGTTGTCCTACCACAACTGACAGACCGACACTCCAGACTCCTACTCAGATCATCCGTCTTCACCAAGCATCGACTTCTTCATCAGGGCGTAAACTTCTTTTATGACCCGACTACTACTCCGTGCTGGACTTCTTCTACAATGATTATTCTCCAGAAACGACATAAACATGTTCCGATGACCTGTAGGAATGACAGAGATACATTCCGGTGACCTGATATCACAGCAACTCTATAGGCACGATAGAGATACGTTCCAGTGACCTGATATCGCAGCGACTCTACAGGCATGGCAGAGATACGTTCCGGTGACCTGAAAGTCGTGAACCCATCCTTGAGCAAGGTCTTCTACCAACAATGGACATATGTTCTTATGATGCATCGTGTGAAGATGTGGTGTATATTTTTTCTTTTTGTTACAAGCTATAACTTTCACAACTCCAGCTTGAGGGAGAGCGTTAGAGTTAGATTTACATTTATATTGGTAACCCTTCGGGTTCCGTAACACCCTGTGACTCTTCGGGTTCCATAACCCTCTGTGATCCTTGGAGTTTCATAACCCCTCGTGACCCTTCGGGTTCTGTAACTCTTGTACTCTTTGGGGTTTTCTCTCTTTATAAGAGACCCTAGCTCTATGGAATAAATATCGCATCTGTTCCTCTTCTCAACATTGACAAAATGGTTGCCCCGCCTGAGATAAAAATCTTAGGAATCCCGAACTGCGAAATAACGGTGTCCTTGAGAAAGCGACAAACGGTACGACTATCATCGAAAAGTAGGATGTATTTGAATCCTTAAGTATTTGGAAATAGGTCCATAAAGTCAATGCCCCAAGCATCAAAAATATCTGATATCTGAATAAAGTGAAGGGACATAAAATCTTTGGAAATGAGGGTTCCTCACATTTTCTGACAATCAATGCAGCCTTTCACATAATTTGTTGCATCCTTGAATAGTATGGGACACCAAAGTTCATACTGTAATACTTCCATTGTCATTCTGCTTCAAGCATGGTGTCCTCCATATTCGAGTTTATGATAATGCTCAAGGATATCGATGTACTCCTCTTGAGGAATGCACCGATGCCAAATGCAATCTGCACCTTTCCTGAAAAGGTGTGGATCTTCCCATTGGTAGAAATGAATATCTGACAAAAATTTATCCTTCTTTACTCTTTTCCAGTCTTGTGGAACTTTCTCTGAAACGAGATAGTTCACCATATCAGCATACTAGGGGAGAGAAGCAACATTGAGAATCAATTCATCTGGGAAGGCTTCTGAAATAGGCGCACTGCTCAGTTGAGTATCTAATAGTTCAATTCTGGATAAGTGATTTGCTACCACATTCTTGACTCCAAGTTTATCTCTAATTTATAAATCAAATTCCTGGAGGAGAAGGATCCATTGGAGTAGACTTGATTTCACATCCTTCTTTTGTTGTAGGTATTGGATAGCAGAGTGGTCAGTGTAAATAATTACCTTTGAACCGAGAAGATGAGATATGAACTTCTCGAGGGTGAATACAACTGCCAGCGGCTCTTTCTTTGTAACTGTATAATTATTTTGTACATCATCAAGTATTCTGCTAGCATAATGGATGGCATAGGGCAAATTATCTCTTCTTTGTCCTAGTACAACCCCAGTGGCAAAATCTGATACATATGTCATGATCTCGAATGGAAGAGACCAATCGGGTGGATGTAGGATGGAAGCCTGAGTGAAAAGTTCTTTCAATTGTGTAAAGGCCTTGAAAACCTTTTGATCTACAATGAAGTTAGTCTCCTTGCCTAGAAATTCTGTAAGAGGTTGGGTAATTTTGCTGAAGTCTTTGATGAATCTTCTGTAGAATCATGCATGCCTCGGAAGTGACATCGCATTATTAATTATTCGAGGTGGCTTAATCTTTGTAATAACATATACCTTCATCGAGTCGACCTTCATGCCTCGCTTGGAGATGACATGGCCCAGAATAATCCCTTTTGTAACTATGAAGTGACTCTTTTCCCATGATAGAACCAAATTGACTTCACGGCATCTCGTAAGTACTCAATATGTGTCCTCAAGACAAGCATCAAAACTATCACCATATACTAAGAAATCGTCCATAAAAACCTTGAGAAAACTACCCACCCTGTCGGCAAAAATAGCAACCATGCACCTCTCAAATGTAGCGGATGCGCTACATAGTCCAAAGGGCTTTCGCTTGAAAGCATAGGTGTCGAACGGACAGGTGAAAATGGCTTTCTCTTGATCTTTAGGAGCGATAGCCATTTGACTGTACCCAGTAACCATCCAAGAAGCAAACAAACTTTTTCACTGCCAAAATTTTAAGCAATCGATCAATAAAAGGCAGAGGTCGCTAAATTCAAGCGTCTATAATCGACAGACATGTGCCATGAAGTAGGCACTCGGGTAGAAATCTTCTCTCCTTGCTCATTTATGATCATTATAATTCCAGGTTTCTTCGAAACTACGTGCAATGGGCTAACCCATAACGAGACGAAGATAGGATAAATAAATCCAGCCTCACACCACTTCGTTGTCTCTTTCTTGATGGTGTCTCGAAGATCAGGTTCAACCTTCTCAAGAATTAGCAGGACGATTTCCAGTCATCATTTTAAGTAGATATGGTATGAACACAGGGCCGAATTTATCCCTCGGAGATCTGAAACATTCCAACCAGGTGCCTTGTGGATTTTCTCTAGAATCTCTATCAAGCGAGATTCATGATCCATGGTCAATCTACTAGTGATGATGATCGGATACATATTATTCTCACCTGCAAGGAAAGCATATTTGAGATCTGTTGGAAGCAAGCAGTTGCTGAGTTAGCTTCTTGACTGCTTCTGAAATTGACTGGTAGGTGAATACTCCGGTGACAATGTGGCGTTATTCACCTTTGTCACTCTTGTCTTTGATAATAATGTACTGGACATATCTGCAATGAGCACTTCTTGTTCGGTTTGGCTTGAATCTTCTTCGAATATCTCGATCAATGTTTTATCAGCGGTCTCCCTATCTAGAAAGGAGCAAGGATGTATGCTTTCTAGGTCCTTCTCTGGAAAGAGGATTTCCTGGGTCAGGTTGTCATTCAAAGACAAATACGGTTCTCTGATCTAATCGGTGGTGACATGATCTTCTGCATGTCATGCTAGCACTCTTTTCTCAAATGTGCTCTATGTGGCTTTCAGCTCATTGATCATGTACAGGGTGACTTTTTCGCTGCAGGAGCGGAACGTAATCTTTCCAAACTCATAATCAACTACTGCTTCGGCTATTCGAACGAACGACCGACCAAGAATAATTGGGGTTTGGAGTAATAATGCACAAGAATCTTGTGACTTTTTTTCAAGAGTTTCATTTAAATTTAATTTGTTATGATGATTTTTAAAGGCAAGTTTGGTTTAATTGAAGTTGCATAGACATGTGTATGGAAATTAGTCTATTTATGAATTAGAGTTCGCATTTATATATCGTTTGTTTTTTATGGGACTTTTTTAAAAAATAAATACTAATTAAATCTTAGTTAGATAAATAAGAATGAAAATTTACTATTTAAAGTTTTTGTGTATAAATCGGCACTTGAGAAACCCATTTGGGAAGAAAGCCCAAAACAGGACCTCAAGTGTCGATTTGAGATGGCACAATTACACCGACGTCCAAATATTTTGCATATAGATCATATTCAAAAAAAACTAATTATATAAATAATCATCTCTCATAGACTATCAAAGAGACATATTATATCATAATATTTCTTGATGCATTGATTTTTGAAATCTTAATGGAAAATTAATTAATTGGTTATATATCCACATCTATTTTTTTACGTATATGGATATATAATTTTTTGGTAGGTACTGATACAGAAAAGAATATAGATTCCAATCATTTTTTCAGTATATAAATGTATATATCATTTTCATTTTTATACGGATGTGGATATAAGTATTGGTTTTAGGTTCGTTTGTGAATGTCTGCTCCTCCTATCATAGCGATGCAACTAGATGATCTATATTTGTCCCTTATCGATTACGTTCTAAGAGAATATGGATATGTATATTTATTTTGATGAATGAATATGTAATTTTATGTTGATAAATGAACTACAGATAATAATAAGATTTCATTTTTTTAGAGATACATATAGATACAGGCATCGTTTTTATTGTTTTGCTATGGATACAGATCTAAGTGTTAGTTCTAAGTTGTTTGTTTTTGGTATGCAATTTTGTTTTGATGAATATGAATATGGAAAAAATATCGAGAGTCAATTAATTTTGCAAATACAAATATAAATATGAACATTGTTTCATCATTTGTATAGTAAATACAGATCTAGGCATTAATTTTAATTTTATTTATTCGTGTTAACTCTATCATAGTAATGTGACTGTATAATCTGTATTTGTCCTCCATCACTTTCATTTTTATGTGGATATGTATATGTAATTCTATGTGAGTTTTATGTAGATATGAACATGTGAGTTTGTTTTGACGGTTAAAGATGTGAAAATGAATATGTTATTTCAAAAAAAAATTGTGAGTATAAATATAAATACTTGCATCATTTTCATTTTCTGAATAATATTCGTCTATACATGCAATAAAATATATCTATAAAATTACACATGTTGCACGTGTTAGTTAATTGAGTATAATAGATATCTATATCCATATCCCCAAAAAATAATTTTGTCCATTTCTGCATTTTAAAATATGAAAATCTATATCAATATTTGCAAATAAATTGAAGCACATTTTCTTATCATTATCCATATACACCAAAATAAATATATGTCCATGGAATAATAAATCTAAATTATTCAATCATCATAATCGTAAAGTTAATAATTGATTTATTAGGATTAAGAAAATAAAAACATCAATAAATATTATGATATAATGTGTCTCTTTGATGGTATATAAGAGAGGATTATTTATATAATTTATTTTTGAATATAATGCATATGCAAAATGTTTGGACGTCGGTGTAATTATGCCCTCCTAAATCGATACTTAGGTGTCGTTTTGGGCTTTCTTCCCAATTTTTTATGCAATGTATGGTATATTTTCTCTTGGTTAACTTACTTTTCTCTACATGTTACAAAAAATAAAACTACTTGAATATTATCTACAAATAAAAATTAAAAGCATTTCTACAATAGTATTGAATTTCTTTGGTTTTGAAAATTTCTTCATTTTTATTGTTGTCATACAAGCATGGGCGGAGGGAGAGGGGGCGGGTAGGGGCCATGGCCCCCCTCCCAAATTAGCAAATTATTAAAGGATCCTTGCCATTTTCCATTTCTAGCAGATTTCTCCCATTGTTTGAAATTTCTATAAAGGACAACTTATTTTTTTAAATTTTCTTAAAGTACCACCACCATTACTTTCCTAGTAAAATCTGTTTATATCATAGTAATTATATTAAACAGGTGAAAGAATGTATAAAATTATGTTATATATACTTAAACATAATTAGAGATTGGGAATAGGTATAGATATCTAAACTTAACTCTTTTTCGAAGATTGATGGATTATGGTTCTGTCGGATATCCAATTACATGACATCTCATTTTATTTTAGCATTGGTTACATATCATTGATATATATATGTATATGACTGTCCCCTAGGGGAGCTAACTTGGCTTCCCCCGTCTTATTTTTTCTATTTTTTTTAAAAACACCTATGGATTTTCATTGCTATATCCCTATTATGTCATCCAAGTTTTATGTGAAGCACAACTCCCACGACCTCCATCCAGACACCATTAAAAAGTGATTGTCTCGATGGGGGTTGTAAGACTCTCTGATTCGCACGAAACTTGAATGACATAATATAAGGATATAGTGATGAATTTCTACAAATTCATTTTTCAAAAAAATAAAATAAAAGGAAAAATAAGATGGGGGAGCCAAGTTAGCTCCCCCAAGGATGCAACCCCACTTTTGCCATATATATATATATATATATATATAACATGGATTTAATGGGGCTGCCCCCTGGGGGCAGCCAACATGGCTGCCCCGCCCCCTATTTCCGACGTTTTTTTTATTTTTTTTTGAAAAATAAAACCATGTAAATTCATCCCTATATCCCTCCTACATGCCATTCGAATTTCGTCAGAAACAGAGACTCCTACGGCCTCCATCGAGATGGTGTCGATTTAAAAAATTCTGTTACCATTAAAAAATGACTGTCTGGATGGAGGCCGTAGGAGTCTCTGTTTCCGACGAAATTCGAATGGCATGTAGGAGGGATATAGGGATGAATATACATGGTGACATTTTTTGAAAAAAAAATAAGAAAAGCGTCGAAAATGGCGCGGGGGCAGCCATATTGGCTACCCCCAGGGGGCAGCCCCATTAACCTCATATAACATTTGTATTTTTTTCGTAATAATATATTTTTTAATGATTGTGTTGCTAATTGTACTTTTCCATCTCTCCATCGTTGGCATATCAATATAGATATTTATCATTTTTGTTATATTTTTAATTAGCTTTTTCAATAATATAATTGGCCTCATAACATGCCTTATGATTCGGACACAAATTGGACAATTTCATTTTATGATTTGAACATGAATCATACATATATGTTTTGACCCCACCTATAAAAATTTTCTAGCTCCGCCCCTGCATACAAGTTATCCTAGCTTGTATTCTAGGATAAGATCATAAAATATATTTTTTATAAAAGTAATTTAATTCTCATTTTTTCTTTATTCATTCTACAAATGATAGACGTATTTAATTCATTAGATCTCTTTCTTTTATCTTTCGCGGTTTTTTTTATATGTTTTTAGTATTAATTTATATTTTATAAATGTTTGTAGTTCTTTTGTAATATTTATGAACTATATGATATTTTACATTTATTTAATAATATGTTTAGCTTAATTAGCATAAATAATGTAAATGAGAGGTGGGGGCTAAGATATTCCTATTCTCCACTCGAAAGCGCGATAATGGGTCGGTGGAGATTACGTTTCTAGCCCTCAAAATAAAACAATCAGGAGAAATTGAGAGCCAACCACCAAAGAAAGATCCGAATCCCAGCGGACAGACGCGGGAGCGCCTACGTGTTCTTCCCCAACACCACACTCACACGCACCTGCACCTCTCCTCCTTCCCCCATATCTAATACGTGGAAGCATCCAAACAGAGATCCATCTCTCCACCATCCCAATCCGCCCCCATGAGTCCTCTTGTCTTGGCCTCGCAGCTCGCCACGGGCCTCGGCGTGCTCGCGGGCGCCGCGCTCGTCAAGTCGGCCATGGACAGCGCCGCTGGCCCCATGGCCGGCGGCTGGAACCGTTGCGCCACCTGCAACGGTACCGGCCGCACCGCATGCCTGTGCTCGCGGTGGTCCGACGGGGACGTAGGCTGCCGTGCATGCGCCGGGTCCGGCAGGATGGCTTGCAGGAGCTGCGGGGGGTCCGGGACCGGGAGGCCTATCCCGGTGAGGCTGGTAGTCCAGCCGAAGCCGCCGCCGCCGCCGCCGCAGGTGTAGTTTGGTCGCGAGACCTTGTTGTATATGTTGACCAGTATATATATAGCTAGATACAGATTCATATAGAAAAATGGAAATTGTTAGTTGGTTTAAGATTTTGGAGACTTCTCTTATATATGCACGTCTTGTGGAGCAGGAACACTTTCCTTGGAATCTAGATATTGGAAAATGGCAATCGCTATTGTGCGATTACTCTAGTCTTTCGGATTCTCTGCTTTTATCTGTGTTTTCTGCTTGAAGAAATCTAGGAGATTTTTCTGTTAGAGCTCTTCAAGGTTAATTTTTACATGTCAGTGTACAGGATCTGCTTCTGGAAGTCACAGCTGGACGAAGGAATATTAGGCTTGGAGTTTTTATATGGGTTCATTGGGGTTGTCTCTTTGAGGACAGCTATCGTGGGTGCTCTGTCTTATTTTCGGTCTATTTTTTATTTTTTTTAAAAAATATCAACCGTATAGTCATCGATATATCTCTTATATGTCATTCGAATTTCCATCTATATATCTCTCTTATATATTATTCGAATTTCGTCGGAAGCAGAGATTTATATGTCTTTCATCTAGAATAGATCGATTACAACAATGTTTAGATCGTTAAAATTACTTGATCTAGATGTAGGTCATGTGAGTCTATTACTGACGAAATTCGGATGACATATTAGAGAGAGATATATAGATTAATATACATTGTGATATTTCAAAAAAAAGTAATGGAAAAATAAGGGCAACCCCATTTTTCCCTTTCTATATTATAGAAATATATTTTCTTACTATATGGAGAGATTTTTTTTACTTAAATAAATTGTCCTTACTACTGCTTTCATCCGCATTTTTGTGAAATAAGAGGTGATTGTCTTTTTGATATTTTTATATAAAAGCACTAAATTAATGTTAATTTTCATGCATGTTATTTGTTGCGACACGAACCACTATATTATAGTTATATTTTTCTAGTTTTTAGAGTATAATTCTAATATTTGTTGACTTGGACTTGTGCCATTAACTTTTCGAGTATATTTTACTAACTTTTGATTTTTTTTTTTGCTTGAATAAAATTCTTATGATTATAAGCTTATGTTTTTGGAACTTTATCTCAATTAATTAGATGTTTATAATGTAATGTGATGAGCATTAAAGTTGATATGATTGGGATTCATCAACTGAGAAAGAATAGTAAATTAACATTAAGGTTGATATGGTTGGGATTCATCAACTGGAAAAAAATAATAACTTTAAAAAATATATGAATAATAAATTTAAAAAACGTTTTCAATGATGTTCGGATGTTGTCAGTAAAAAGCACAAATTCTTAGAAATTTAATTATTAATAAAGACTAGGTTTCTTTAACATCCCTACCCCAAATAACTTCTATTATTATGTTGTTTGTTTTTTCTCATATTTTACATTTTTAACGTTCATGATCAGACCCGACCTTGACTCGACCTGCAAAAGCTCGAGCTCGGCTTGAACCCGATGTACAATTGAGTCCTCATATTTAACAAATATAATGCTCGGACTGGGTCGGGCCCGAACCCGAAGTACAAATGGGCGGAGCCCAGATCCTCATATTTTAAAATATCATATTAGAATCAAATTAGGGAATATGGATTTATAGTCACAATATATCTAATATTTCCTTCATCCATGAATAATAATATTATATCATAACAATACATACAATATTCATATGTTATGGATGAATTATATCCATAACAATAAATTGGAAGCAAAGTGCAACTTCATTGAATCAAAATAAGTGCGGGTTGAGCTCAGTCCGAACCTGATCCCAACCTGAACCCGAGCCCAATCCCGCAAGCCTTGGGTCGGGTCTGGGTTCCTCGGTTTGCTAAAAAAACAAGCCTTGACCTGGCTCAAGGCCTAGGAAAGATTGATGGGCTCGGGTCAGATCGATCCCAATGCTCCACCCTCCCGAAAGCGACAAATATGTTCATGACTTTATTTTAGCAAATGTGGAATTAACATCTTATTAACCGATCTCTAAATTTTGATACATGTAAAGTTCTTACAAGCGATGAAGTAGCCAAGAGGGGTGATTCATCAATAGAAGTAGATGACAAAATGTCGGGACGGTGTCGGAGAGGCTACGTTGTAGATGCAGACGGCATCGAAAACATGTAGCTGCTGGAATATAATCTGTTCAGTTTTTTAACCAAGGAAGGAGAACATACAAATATGGTAAAGTTGTTCTCGTATTCGAGAAATTTGAATTAGAAAAGGAGAAAAATAGGCCGGCTGCAAGCATTACGAATTTACATATATAAAAAAATAAATCTTAAAAAAAGAAATAAAAGTTAATCGGGCGGGATATGCAAATAAATGTTACAGATGCCAAGGACATTGCTTAGAACGTGCTGGAATCGATCAACATGATTTCTTTAAATTTTAAAAATAGGAAACATCAACTAATTAATCTCATAAAGGCCAATTTCGTTTATCCATAAATTAAGGAGGAAAATTAGGGAGGTAATGGTGAGCGATGGCCTCAAGCCCCACCCCTCAATCCAACATCTCATTAACAGATCCCTAAATTTCGATACGCGCGAACTTCTAGCGAGCAACGAAGGAGAAAGAGGGTTGATTCAAATCAATAGAAGTAGATGCAAGGATGGTGGGACGGTGTCGAAGCGACTACACTACATTGGAGATGCAGTCGGCACCGAAAATAGGAGACTGCCGGAATATAATCTTTTCAATTTTTGAACCAAGGAAGGAGAATATGCAAATATGGTAAAGATGGTGTTCTCGTATTTGAAAAATTGGAATTAGAAAAGGAGAACATGCGGGCTGCAAGTATTACGAATTTGTATTTATGGAAATAAAACTTAAAAAAAGAATGAGAAGTTAATCGTGCAAGATATGCAAAGAAATTGTACCGATGCCACGTCCACTTCCATAGATGCAAAACCATAACACTTGCAGCCCGCTTATTCTCATCCTTTCTTGATTCCAATTTTTCAAATATGAGATCAACATGTTTACCATATTTGCATATTCTCCTTCCTTGGCTCAAAAACCAAACGGATTACATTCAGGCAGTTTCCCTTTTACGGTGTCGGCCGCATCTACGACATAAGTGCTTCGACCCTGTATCGGCATCCCTTTTTCTACTTCTATTTATTTGAATCAACCCTATTGGCTTCTTCATATCTCGCAAGAAGTTTGCAGGTATCAAAATTTAGGAATCTATTAATAAGATGTTGATTTCATCAGGGATAGAGGGAGGGGCGGGAGTTAGACTTGGTCAAAGTCCGAGCAGTGTCGGGCCGAATGGGTCGGGATTTTAAAACCCCTTATCCAAGGCTAGGTCTGGTCCGATCCACAGGCCATACTTCAAGGTCCAAGCCCGGCTCAAGTGTGAACCGGGTCGGGCCGACCCATGGATCGAATGTAAAGTACTCTTTTATTATTTTTTTAATCAAATTTATGGAAATAATTAAGTTTTTTAGCATCATCTAATCTTTTTAAATCCAACCATAATATCTGTTACTTTGCATGTAAACTATAAAATAAGATGTAATATTGATAATGTAAAATAAAAACTTGAAGTATATTATATTAAATGTATCTAAAATATAATTTTTAAACATATATTTTTATATGTGCGGGCCAGACCGAGTTGGGTCGAGCCGGATTTTATGACACATGCTCAAGACCCGCCCAATTGATAGGCGGACCAAAGAACAGGTCGGGTCGGGCCGGCTCATTCCCAAAATCTCTTGTCCAAGTCCAACCCATGAACGGATTGGACGAGCAGCCCCCAGCCCATTGGCCATGTCTAGGCGGGAGGGGCCATGCCTCCCCGTTAGTTCATGGGCATCCTTCCCAATTTTAGGACATAAGATATCCCCCCTTCCCTTTGAGTTACTCCACCTCCCAATGGGTGTGACATCAGTAACATTTATTTGCATATCCCGCCTGATTGACTTCCCATTCTTTTTAAACGTTTATTTCCATAGATGTGAATCTGTAATGCTTGCAGCCTGTCTATTGTCATCTTTTTCTTATTCAATTTTTTGAATACAAGTACAGCATCTTTACCATATTTTCATATTCTCCTCCCTTGTTTCAAAAATCTAACATAATTATATTCTGATGTTTCCTACTTTCGGTGACAGTCGCATCTCCAATGTAGCTGCTTCGACACCTCCCGAAGTCCCAGCACCTACTTTTATTTATTCGAATCAACTCTCTTAGCGCCTTCATCACTTGCAAGAAGTTTACAGGTATCAATATTTAGAAATATGTTAATAAGATGTTGATTGCACCTAAGGATAGGCATGTGCCGAACCCTAAAGTACCCGGACCCAAGCCTGTTGGGAGAAAACAATGACTTGCTTATTCATGAAGCCCTAGGGTTTTCTTATATAGAGGAGAAATCTATTGAGAAAAATACATAAAGAGGACAGAAAAAATAGAGGATACATAAAAAAATAAAAAGATAAATCATATCTCAATATTCCCCTCAAGCTAGAGTGTAGATATCAATCATGCTCAGCTTGGAACAACATCTCTGGTAAGACCCTCTGACTAGGACATTGGTAAACACGTCTACGGTCTGATCTCCTGAGCTAACATGATCCTTTCGAATCATGTATCGAATGTAGTGATAGCATACCTTGATATGCCCGGTCCCCCTATGGAAGGCTGGATTGTTGGCAGTGAAGAGGGTAGCATGGTTGTCGCATTAGAGGTGCATGGGAAGATGCACCTCAACTGTTAGGCCAGTAAGAACCAATCTGGCCCACATCATCTCTGTACTAACATGTGTCATGGCTCTGTACTCTGACTCTGCACTAGATTTAACGACTTATGTCTGTTGCTTGCTCTTTCATGACACCAAGGAACTATCTACGAACACTGTAGATCTAGAGTTGGACTTCCTAACCTTGGGACAACCCGCATAATCTGCATTTGCATAAGTTGTAATGGCAAGGGATGTCCCTCTGCTAAATAGAAGACTAGTGCCATGTGAGGTCTTCGGATACATCTGAATCATATGGATTGCATCCATATGTGCGTGTCTAGGCTGCTCCATGAACTGACTCACTTTGCTTATTGCAAAGGATATATATGGTCCAATGATGGTTATGTATAAGAGCTTCCCAATGAACTCCATGTACCTCCTCTTGTCTACCTCCTCGGTGTTATCATCATGCAGCTCCATGTTCAGGTCCATGGGAGTAGTGGGAGGCCTGCAATTTGCCATGCCTGTCTCATAGAGAGGATCTATAACCTACTTCCTCTGGGTCATCACAAGATCTCGTTGGTTTCTGACAAACTCCAGTCCAAGGAAGTAGCGTAGACTGTCAAGGTCCTTAGTTACAAATTGTTGACCTATGACATCCTTAGCAGCATGGATGCCCTGCTCATTATCTTCTGTAATAATGATATCATCAACATTAATAAGTATGACAATTGTATCTCTCTAAGAGATCTGAAGAAAAAGTGAATAATCAACAGTTGATCTCACGAATCCATGTTGCTCTATCATGTCTGAGAGCTTCTGGAAGCATGCTCGTGGACTCAATTTCAGGCCATAGATTGCCTTGTGAAGCCTGCAAACCTTCTGACATCCCCCTTAACAGCGAACCCAATTGGTTTCTGCATATAGACCTCCTCATGTAGATCAACATAGAGAAATGCATTCTTAACATCTAGCTAATATAGGAGCCAATCATGTATCAATGTAACAGAAAGAAGAACACGCAGTGTAGAATGCATAGCCACTAGAGAACCGTATGTCTGGGTAAATCAACATGCCACAAATCTCATCTTGTAGTGATCCACGTTGCCATCTGCTCGATGCTTCATTGTAAATACACTCTTGCATCCAACAACAGATGCTCATGTAGGAGCTGTAACAATGCTCCATGTGTCATGTGATTGTAGAATGGTTATCTCCTCTTCCACGACAATACACCACTGACTGTCTTGTATTACCTCATGATAGGTTTGTGGTATCTCTACGGCTGACAGTCCCACGACAAATCTCCTGAAGTCATCTGAAAGATGACCCAAAGAGATATGGGATGCAAGAGGATATGTAGCACAAGTGTGTCTCTGCTTCCGCAGAGCAATAGGTACATCAAGATCACCTACCTCCTTTTGAGCCTATAAGCTACCCTCCTGAGAGGGCACCTACTCATCCTGTACAGAATCATGTTGCATAAACAAATCAATAGTGCCATCAGTAGAAACAATGTGCTCACTACATAGCTGGAGCGTGTTGGATGATGAGGAAGGCCCGTGAGCAGGGGAAACAATCTGAGGTCCACGAATAAAGACACTTGGCAAAAACTGAGTCAAGGTACTGGGATGGTATCTAGGGGTAGCCGCAGGAGCGGGTGTAGGTATTTGAGATGGTGGTGGTGGTGGTGGAGGAGGAGGAGGAGGAGGAAGAGTAGGTATTGGAGGTGTTGCAGGCATAGGAGGATGCGGCATGGAAACCTCCTTACCTAAGTCTAATGGAGTCAACCTATCACCTATAGGAGAGAAATGCATAACACACTCAAAGAAGGTGACATCTGCACTGAGAAAGTATTTCTGTCGAAGCAGATCAAAATAACGGTACCCTTTCTGGGTACAGGAGTAGCCGACAAAGACACACTTGACAGCTCCAGGGGAGAGCTAATCATTATCATACGTCAGATTGTGAACAAAGGTCACACAGCCAAACACTCGGGTGTAAGGGAAAACATGCCTTTTTCGGGAAATGCAATAGAGAAAGAACCTTTTCTCCTAAAACATAAGATGGCATACGGTTCACCAAGTAATAAGACTAAGGGTCAGGACCAATAGCTGTAACGTGTAATCCTCTAGAACTGCAAACCATCGGTGCAATAGCAATAGGTGTGACTTAGGCCAATAGCTCGGGTCCTCTACTGCGAGCCCCTCCACTGGGGGTTCATCCATTACTAGGCCTAGGGGCGGAAGTAGGAATTTTATCAAGGATGGGCCATTATCTATGCTCAAAATAGAAAAATCATTGCATTTTTTAATGATATTTTTAAATAGAGTTAATATTTTTAAAATGAACCTCTTTCAATTTTGACAAACATACATTTTAAAATAATATACTTACATTTCAAATCTATTGTTAAGGTTAGATTTTCAAATAGATTATTATTTTCAATGGTGATTTTGAAAAGTTGATAAATCTAATAATTTAAGCTTCTCTAAATCTGTTGTGAAAGGTTGAATTATCAAGTGTAATTTTGAAACAAAAAAGTTCATGGTTAAAAGGAAATAATATTTTTTTTTCTAGAAGGGGTGCTAGAAACAATGGGAGGGATAAATAAATTAGAATACAATTTTATATCAAATTATACTTATAATTTGGTACTTTGAAAGTGATTGGATAAACTATCTAAAAGAAAGTAAATTGGTAGAAGGTAAAATTTGAACCATGGTCTCCAAATCTTTAAACATGACACTTTACCAAAATACCATTAAATGAATTTACAAAAATTCTCTAACAACAAAATTTATTATACAATTAAAGAGGGGTCATATTAAAAATTTAATGCATTGTACAAGTGACATATAATAATCAAGGAGGGGTCGTGGCCCTTCCATGGTATATACTAGTTCCGTCCCTAACTAGGCCACTCCGCCACTCCCCCTCCGCACTACAGCAACACAATTAGTCCCCTATGTCGCTCCTCCTCTGCACCACAACGACACAGCTAGGCCATTCCTCCTTGAGCATATGAGCTATGCAATCCGTATGCACTTTCTGAACACTGCTTTCGCTTATGTAAAGAGATGCTCCTTTTAGGAATACGTATTTTGTATTAAGAATTGTAATTAGATTTTAATTGGAAAACCTATGTGATTACAATTGAAGTTAATTTGGTTTCAATTGGGAAACCAAATGGCTTGAAGGGAAAGTTGGGAATTCTCAAATTTGAAACATGGAAAAATTTGGGTGGAAGTTTAGTACCATACCTTGGAGCTCCAAACTTTTGATGGGCTTATATATGAGCTCACACCCCAAGCTCGTGTAGCAATAGTAGAGAGGAGGATGGAGGACCACACGCACGCGCGCGCTCCGCTCCGTCTCCAGCTCCGGCTCGGGAGAGTCAATTCGGATCTCGGATCTTGATATTGAACGCGATCCTGGCTGCGATTTCAGGATCCGAAATGATGCACCCGTTGAGGGGCGTTTTCGGAAATCGAAGGGTACCGCGCTAGGGCACGAGACCGTCTTTATATACCCCTTCCCGCACGTTGTTTTCTTCACTCGCAAGAAAAACTCCCACATCATCTTGGCTTTGTCTTGATTCTTCCGCTCACGGACGAACCTGGTTCCCTTTCTCTCGTCTGCAGTTCTCTGAGGTACATTCGAGGATGATCTCGTCGGTGCACAGACGAAGATCATGTACCGTCGTATCCTAGGAGCGGATCGCCAGTACCCTACGTACCGGTATTGTGAGGGCAATATCCTCTCTAAGGACAGTCCATTTCATGGACGTTTCGGTGATTTCTAATCTAATCTTTCTTATATTTTGTTTACCGTAATTTGTTTATTGCTTTACCTTTCCTGGATCTCACCCGATTTTATATTTCCGTTCGTTTAACCGGTTCATGTTTGCATTATGTAATCGGATAATGGATTGGAATTGCATGATATTAATATTGATAATCTGTAATGCTTTTTTCTATCAATCCATTTGGATCCGTGTAATTACTATTTATTATATACACGGTTGATCCTACTAACAACAATCTTAGAGAGGATATCCGGAACTGTTTTTAAAATAATATCGGAAACGATGTTTAAATCGAAGGTAGATATGACGGGTATGCCTGGAAAATTCGATGGTCAGAATTTCAAGTATTGGCAACAACACATGAAGATCTGGTTTACCACCATAGGATTAATCTCTATGCTTGAAACCAATTGTCCTATGGTAGAAATGGAAAATCCCACACCTGATAACTAGAAGGTGCAATCCGCGTGGAAAGAACGCGATCATATATGTCACGGTTGCATCATGTTGGCTATGTCCAATATGTTGTTTGACGTGTATTGTTCGTCCACGCAGACTGCGAAGAGGCTATGGGAAGATTTGGATCGGAAGTATAACATCGAAGACCTCGGTATTGAGAAATACTACGTGGTCGAGTTTTTGAAGTTTTTCATGATCGAAGGAAAGTCGATTTCTGAACAGTCACACAAGTTTTTACTCCTGCTCCATGGTTTAGAAGATGTTGAAATAAAACTTCAGAGAAGTTTCAAGTCATGTACATCATAGAAAAATTCTTCAAGTCATGGAAAGACTTCGGTATGACCCTGAAATACATGAAGGAGAAAATTTCTATAAATGACTTGATGGTGGTAATTGTCATAGAGGAGGAACACAAGAAACAAAAGCATGTGCTTCTTGTCGATATTCAGGTAAGATCAATCTCATGACTTCGAAGGGCAAAGAAAAGAACGGAAAAGGTGCTAATAACAATAAAATAAAACCAAAGGGAAAGATCTAGAAAAAGGTAAAGAATAAACTCTGCTAGCACTGTATTCAGGTTGGCCATTGGAAGAAGGATTGTCTGTCCTTAAAGGCTCAACCTAAGGCTACAGACGGGAGTCCATAAGTGAATATGATCACTATGGGACTTGGGGCTAGCGAGAGGTATATCTCTATAAAAGATGAACTATACCATATCTATGATCCAAATGAGTGGTTTGTGGATACGGGAGCCAATGTAAATATTTATTCTGATAGAACTTTGTTTTCTTCTTATCAGACCTGCAGTGGTGGGACTGTGAAGATGGGGAACGATTTTGCAGCCATGATGCTAGGGTCGAGACAAGTCAACTTGAGGTTCTCCTCTGGACATGTCTGGACGTTGCATAGGGTGTTGCATGTTCCTGATATCAAGAATAATGTTTTATCTGACTCTATCTTAGTTAGAAATGATTTTGAATTGATCTTTAAATGTAACAAAGTTGTCATTCTGAGACATGGTATTTTTTATGGAAAAAGGCTATTTGACATATTTTGATTTGTTATTTAGAATTAGATGTGATTCAGTAAACATTGATGAAATGAATATTTTAAATTCTGAATGTTCTAATTATGTATCTCATGTTGTGAATAATCTAGAATCTTGTAATATGTAGCATGGTAGATTGGGACATGTAAACTTAAATTCAATTAAGAGAATGATGAATTTAGAGTTGATCCTTAAATACACTATTAATAAAACTCAAAAATATGAAATCTATGTGCAAGCTAAGACACCTAGGAAGTCTTTTCAGTCTGTCTCTAGAGATAGTGAGATCTTGGATCTAGTGCATAAGGATATCTGTGAGTTTAATGATGTGTTAACCCAAGATAATAAGAAATACTTTATCATCTTCATAGATGATGGCAGTAGATACTACTATGTATATCAAATGAAAACTAAGGATGAAGCCTTAGAGAAATTTCTTATATTTAAGAATGAGGTTGAGACACAAACAGGAAAAGTGCTTAAACGCCTTATGTCAGATAGAGGATGTGAATATACCTCTAACTTGTTTGATGAACAATGCAAATCATTTGACATAGTTCATGAAGTTACGGCCCCATATTCACCGCAATCAATTGGGATAGCAGAACGAAAAAATAGAACCTTAACTGACATGATCAATGCTCTCCTATAGAGTTTTGGACTTCCAACCTATATGTAGGGAGAAGCCTTGAATACGGCTTACCATATTTTAAGTAAGATTCCTCCAAGGTATATGGAAAAGTGTCTTTTTGAACTTTGTAGAAATAGGAAAATGAGCTTAAGATATCTCAAAGTGTGGGGATGTCTTGCTAAGGTTTTAGTCCCAGAATACAAGAGAAAGAAGCTTGGTCCTAAAACTATCGATGCGGTCTTCTTAGGTTATTTGGAAAATAACTATGCATATAGGTTCTTGGTAATTCGATCCGAGATACCTGCATAGAAGTCAACACCATTGTTGAATTCCGTGATGCTACCTTCTTTGAGAATGTCTTCCCGTTGAAGACTGGGATTCCTCAGAATTTGACCATTGAGGATGCATCCACATCAAGATCTATTTCAGATCTAGTGTAAAGGATAACGAATGTGGGGGTTGAGACTCAACCTGAACCCAATGACCTTTCAGAAGAGATTGAGCCAAGGAGGAGTAAAAGACCTCGGATAGCCAAGGATTTAGGTAGCGACTTTGTTGTCTAACAGATCGAGGGTGATCCACCAAGTTACCAGGAAGCCATGGCTTCATCTAAAGCAAAACAATGGAAGGAAGCCATCAAATCTGAGATGGATTCCATTATGGCGAATGGAACTTGGGAGTTGGTTGATTTGCCTAAAGGGTGTTCTACCATTGGGTGCAAGTGGGTGTTTAAGAGAAAGCTTAGACCTGACGGATCAATTGAAAAGTACAAAGCCAGATTAGTTGCCAAGGGCTTTGGGCAAAAGGAAGGTATCGATTATTTTGATGCCTATTCCCCTGTGACTAGGATGACCACAATCCGGATGCTCATAGCATTGGCATCTGTATATGATCTCTCTATCTACCAGATGGATGTGAAGACCACCTTCTTGCATGGAGATCTTGAGGAAGAGATCTATATGGATCAATCTGATGGACTTATGACTCCTGGAAATTAGGGAAAGGTTTGCAAGCTTGTCAAATCCCTTTACGGATTGAAACAAGCACCAAAGCAGTGGCATGAAAAATTTAACAAAACTATTTTGTCATATGGATTTAAGATTCACGAATCCGATAAGTGTGTCTATTCCAAGGTGAAAGGTGATGAGTGTATTGTCTTGTACTCGTATGTTGATGATATATTGTTGTTCGGATCACATATGAGGATTATTAATGAAACTAAAGCATTCTTAAGTAGCAAGTTTGAGATGAAGGACATGGGTGTTGTTGATGTAATCTTGTGTCTCAAACTGACAAGGTCAGTTGATGAGATTGTAGTTTCTCAATCTCACTACGTTGAGAAGCTACTAGAGAAATTTAGATATTAAGATTGCAAAGATGTAAGCACTCCTTTTAATTCATCCAAAACGTTGTTTAAGAATAAAAGTGGAGTACTTGTAGCTCAGCTAAGGTATTCACAAGTAATAAGAAGTTTAATGTATCTTGTGAATTACATGAGACCTGATATTTCATTCTCGATTGCAAAGCTGAGTAGATACACTAGTTGTCCTAACCATACTCTTTGGGAGGCTCTGGATCGAGTACTGAAGTACTTGAAGGGAACTATTTCCCTTGGTTTGCATTATCGTAGACATCCATTTGTACTAGAAGGATATAGTGATGCAAGCTGGATAGGAAAAATAGAGGAGTCTTGGAGTAATGGTTTTACAGGGTATGTCTTTACCCTTAGAGGCAATGCAGTCTCCTGGAGGTCTGTGAAGCAGACCATTCTAGCTCGATCCACTTTTGAGGCCGAGTAGTATGCTTTGGACACTACTGGAATTGAGGTTGAATGGCTAAGGGAACTTTTGTCTGAAATTCCCATGGTAGGTCAGCCTGTTCTGCGATATCGGTACATTGTGATAATATGACCACAATTGCCAAGATTAAAAGTTCAAAGTTCAATCAGAAAATAAGGAGATACATACAAAGCAAACTTAAGACGTTAAGGGATTTGGTGTCTCGAGGGGTGTTGGTTGTGGATTTTGTTGGATCTAAAGACAACACAACAGATTCGTTGACTAAGGGACTTGATAGATCTTTAGTCCTAAAGTATAGGCTTGGGATGGCACTGAGACCCATTGGGAGTTCCTCTACAGTAGCAACCCAACTTATCTGAGTGGAAATCCCACAAAGTAGGTTCAATGGTAATAAAAAGTTGTTTGGAGAACTAGTTGGCACTCTAATCTTAATGTGTATGCATGAGTGTGTTATCCCTGAAGTCTGAGTGCCATTTAAGCTGCAAGTTTAGGAAAAGCGTAGGCTCTAAATTGATTCAATCTTTTGGGCAGGATGTTAGCAGTGCATCCTTGGAGAACGTCACCTATGTGAGTGTTATTGTGGGTCGCAGTTAAAGAAAGAGGGTCTTTCCTGAATACACTCATGAAACAGGATAAGGGTGCATGGCCTTTAAGAGCATCAAACTTGAAGATTGTACCAAGAACAACACTTTGTTGTTTCTACCGTATATGTTAACGTCAAGGTTTGAAGTTCAAGACGTAGTTTACTTCACTCTTGTTAAAGTGAAAGTAGTAAATCCAGGTAGAGATTCAAAGCGGAAGGTACCTTTACTGAAAGCAAAGTGTGGCAGCCGAAAGTTGTGTTTTAACTCTCTTTGAATCTCTTTTTCAAATTGGTGAATTCGTGGGGGATTGTTGTATTAAGAATTGTAATTAGATTTTAATTGGAAAATCTATGTAATTATAATTAAAGTTAATTTGGTTTCAATTGGGAAGCCAAATGACTTGCAGGGAAAGTTGGGAATTCCCAAATTTGAAACATGGAAAAGTTTGGGTGGAAGTTTAAACCATACCTTGGAGCTCTAAACTTTTGATGGGCTTATATATGAGCTCACACCCCAAGCTCTTGTAGCAATAGTAGAGAGGAAGAATGGAAGACCGCGCACGCGCGCTCCGCTCCGCTTCGTCTCCGGCTCGGGCTCGGGAGAGTCAATTCGGATATTGATACTTCTGTTGCTAGTTTCAATTGGTAAGTCGATTAAATTAATCACACGATTAATTTGGTGAGTCGACTAAAATAGGAATTCAACTCGCCGTTATGGATGTGATTATGGCCACGATTTCGGGATCCGAAATGACGCGCCCGTTGAGGGGCGTTTTCGAAAATCGAAGGGTACCGTGCTAGGGCACGCGACCGTCTTTATATACCCCTTCCCGCATGTTGTTTTCTTCACTCGTAAGAATAACTCTCACGCCGTCTTGGCTTTGTCCTGGTTTTTCCGCTCACGGACGAACCTGCTTCTCTTTCTCTCGTCTGCAGTTCTTTGAGGTACATTCGAGGACGATCTCGTTGGTGTGCGCAGACGAAGATCATGTGCCGTCGTATCCTGGGAGCGGATCGCCGTACCCTACGCACCGGTATTGTGGGAGCGATATCCTCTCTAAGGACAGTCCATTTCATGGACGCTTCTGTGATTTTTAATTTAATCTTTCTTATATTTTGTTTGCCGCGATTTGTTTATTGCTTTACCTTTCCTAGATCTCGCTCGGTTTTATATTTCTGTTCGTTTAATCGATTCATGTTTGCATTCTATAATCGGATAATGGATTGGAATTGCATGATATTGATATTGATAATCTGTAATGCTTTTCTGTCAATCCATTTAGATCCGTGTAATTACTGTTTATTATATGCATGGTTGTTCTTGTTAACAACAACATATTGGTGAATTTTTGACCTTCTGCTTTGTTGTTGGATCCAGAGCTTGCGGTAGTTGCTCTTGGATTTATCCATAGTATTTTGGAACTCCACTCGTGTACTTGTTTAAATTGTAAAGAGTCTGGTTAGGGATTCGATTCTTTCTTTCAAGTGTCTGGACTGGATAGGATCTTTATTCGAGATCGCGATCGGTGGAAGAGGAAATTCTTCTACTCCATATCCAAGTTGTCGATGCGAACAAAGTAAGAAGGAATTTACGTCCCTTTTTTCATGTTAACTAATCCTCATCTGCCCTTTGCCCGGGGGAGTTTTTGCTTACCTATGGACTTTCAGGAGCTACAGTTGCTAAATGAGAACCATGTTATCTGATTTGAGAATTGTGAGACCGTAAGAGCCTATATTGGAGAAATTCTAAAGCTTGCAGAGTAAGAATTCTTTTATTAATATGTACAGTTAAAAGTGAATACCATTTGATTCTTTTTATTTCAAAGTTTGCTATTTCTTCTGGTCTACTTTTTTCCTTTTGCAATTGGCCATGCCCCCCTTTTCGTTCATTGTTTTGTTGGTTCAATTATAGAAAAAAAAAACAAATTTACATTGTTCTAAAAATGGCAGCTACAGACTACAGTTCAATCACAACATTGTCGTTCTATATATTAGATCATAATGTTTATATGAAAGAAAGAAATCAAATAGCAGACTTTAATGTCAAATTGAAAAATAGCAATCAATAAAAAATTTTATAAGCAACACGATAGTATAGAATGGAAGAGGCAAATTGAATAGTTGGTACAGTACATGGGCCGTTCCCACGTTATTTCAAGATAATTATTACACGGAGATGGGACGACCCGATCCAAGTCCAACCTAAAGGATTTGGAGCAGGCATGGGCTTGGGCCGAACCACAACGAGTGACGAAGGAGCTAAGATGGTTAATTCAAGTCAATAGAAGTAGATGCCGTCGGACAGTGTCGAAGCAACTACGTTGGAGATGCGGCCGGCACCAGAATAGAAAACTGCAGAAATATAATTCTGTCAGGTTTTTGAAACAAGGAAGGAGAGTATGCAAATATGGTAAAGATGTTGCTCTCGTATTCGGAAAGTGGAATTAGAAAAAATATGACAATTTGCATCTATGGAAATAATGGTTAAAAAAGAATGGGAAATTAATCGAGTGAGATATGCAAATAAATGTTAGCGATGCCGCGCCTCCTGCTTGGAACGTGATGGAATCGGTAAAAATGCTTTCTTTTAATTCTTAAATTTGGAAACATCAATCAATTATTCTCATAGAGGCCAATTTCGTTTAACCTTAAATTAAGGAAGGGGCGTAGAGTAACTCACTGAGGAAGGAAGTGGGGGATCTCTTTCCTTCCTAAATTTGGTGCGTGGAGTAACGAGGAGGCACTGTAAACTTTTTAATACCTGCAAACTTCTTGCCAACGACAAAGGAGACAAGAGGGTTGATTCAAATTAATAGAAGTGGATAACGGAACACAGGGAAGGTGTCGAAGCAGATACGTTGGAGATGCTGCCGGCACTGTAAACAGGAAACTGTCGAAATATAACCTGTTCGGTTTTTTAATCAATAAAGGAGAATATGCAAATATGGTAAAGATGTCATTCTCATGTTTGAAGAATGGAATAAAAAAGGAGAATAGGCAGATGCCGCAGAATGCGAGCGTTATGGATTTGCATCTATGGAAATAAATCTTAAAAAAGAAAGTGAAGTTAATCGTGTGGGATATGCCTTGCTCACTTCAATAGATGCATATAGGGATAATTACACCCATAACCTTGAGTAATTCCTCAATCTCAATCATAACCCTGCATAATCGTGAATTACATGAGAAACTCCGAGTAATGCTTAACTCTTACATGGCATAACCCTGGGTTCAGTTCCGTTTGAAATGTCCGTAAACTTTGACGGTTTCCGTTGAAGAAGACAAAATTACCCTTATTGTTCACTCATATTTGCAAAACATGCCAGCCCTCCCCCCTCCCACAGCATCTACGCCCGCCCCTCTCTCCCCTGTCGAGCACCATCTCCTCCTCCCCTGTTGTCGAGCTCGTCCCCTTCGCCCCACGGCCCGCCGTCCTTGTCGATCTCCCTCTACGGGAACCTCTCCAGGCTCCACCGATTCCCTGTTGGAAGCTCTCTGCAAGCAAAGCCCCCCATCTCGGTATGCGAATCGTGGCCCGCCGCACCCCCGTTGACCTCCCTCTGCAAGCAAAGTTCCTACTCCCGTCGTCCCCTCCTCCCCTCCCCCTCGGCAGACCTCTCCAGACCCACAGATCCCCACGCCCCTGCCAGACCCACCTATATCCCCTTCTCTTTAAATCATCCCTAATCGAACAAACAGTCATCTATTTCCACATCGAGTCCACTCCGTTCCATCGTTCCATTCAGAGCAGTGCATTTTTGCATTGTCTACATTCGATCGATCATTGCATCCAATGGAGCTTTGAATCCATGCGTCTGAACAACATGCATCACAAAGTAGAAGTTTGATCATCTGGTCGACATCGAGCTATCCAGAACCTACACATCTGAAGCCACAGCTTTATCACTGTCGACTATTGCTTGGATGAAGCATCATCACATGCATATCGACCTATAACCTTTAATTAACCATTCCCGGAGATGCGAAGACCGAGCTGATAGAGAAGCGACGACGGGTGATCTAACTCGAGATCCATCATGCTTCTATCGAGAAATACGTATCATCTGGAAATCTGAAATGAAGAATCCAATCCGAAATGTTTGTTGGAGAAATGAATCTGATTTGATCGTCGGAGACAGAGCATCACATTCGAGTATCGAGTAAAGTCACTGAATGTCACCGACATTGTTTTGAATCACCGCAACTTTCAGGGTAACGGACCTGCAGCATCGTCGTCAACCTGGAGAGCATCTTACTTCAAGCGTAATCAGAACCGAGGACGCCGTATGTGTAGAGATATATCCACATATCCATGGATTTGAAGAAATTAGAAAAATATTCTAGTCTGGATTTCCGTCAGATTGAATCTAAGCACTCATGCATTTGAGATCAGCATCACCTGAATTTCATATGATTTTGGAGAAATGGAAACTCCCAGACCCACCGACCTGCTCGAAGCTAATCCCCCGCCGCCCCCTCACAAAGCACCTCTCCAGACTCACCCCCCCCCCTCAAACCACGCGGACCTCTTCAGATCCGCCGCTAGAAGCCCCATGTCGAAAGCAGCCCCCGCCGCCGAGCCTTCCCCTCCCTGCTTCAAGCCCCCGTCGAAGAACTCCCCCTCCCGCGCCGACCCTTCCTCGCTCCCTACCCCGCAGAGCTTCTCCTCCTGCTCGAAGCTGGCCAACGACCTCTCCTCCGTCCGAAGCTCAAAGCCCCACTCACTCCCAACCAAGCTTCCAAACGCCACCAGCCCGCCGACATTTATTTTTTTCCTTCTATTTTTTTGGCTAATCCTAGCCGTTAGATCATAGTTTGGTTAGATAAACCCACTCATATGGTTGAGTTAACATATTAAACTAACGGAGGGTTATGTGTGTGAAACGGAGTAACTATCCGGGGTTTCACATGTAATTCGCGATTATGCAGGGTTATGATTGAGATTGAGGAATTACTCAGGGTTATGGGTGTAATTATCCCATGCATATATGTCACTACAATAAAGTTGAGTTATAGTGACGATTTTTTCAAAATCCGTCACTAAATTAACTGTTGTTAAATATATAATGACGATATTATTCGTTGCGAAATGAGTTTTTGTATTTTGAATGTCATATCTATCGTTATATCATTAGCAACAGTCCATAGCGACGTTTATCCATTGTTATTATTCAAAATATCAACTAATCGTCGCTATTTTTTTAGTTCAAAATTTAACGATGATTAGTTAGAAGTTTGAAAAATAACAATAGATAAGTGTCGCTATGTGGACCATTGCTAATGATATAACGACATATAATATTCGTCGCTAATTTTAAGTACGAAAAATCATTTCGCAACGAATAATATCGTCGTTATATATTTAACAATAGACCATTGCTAATGATATAACGACATATATGATATTCATCGCTAATTTTGAGTACGAAAAATCATTTCGTAACGAATAATATCGTCGTTATATATTTAACAATGGACCATGGCTAATGATATAACGATATATATGATACTCGTCTCTAACTTTGAGTACGAAAAATCATTTCGCAACGAATAATATCGTCGTTATATATTTAACAATGGACCATTGCTAATGATATAACGATATATATGATATTCATCTCTAATTTTGAGTACGAAAAATCATTTCGCAATGAATAATATCGTCATTATATGTTTAACAATGGACCATTGCTAATGATATAACGATATATATGACATTCGTCTCTAATTTTGAGTACGAAAATCATTTCGCAACGAATAATATCGTCATTATATATTGAGATTTTTATACCCATAACCTTGAGTAATTTCGCAATTACAATCATAATCCCGGATAATTGTGAATTACACAAGAAACCGTGGATAGTCCTTCCGTATGGATGAGCATTGGGTTGGGCTGGTCCAGCCCGGCCCGAAGCCCAGCCCGCATAGCCCGTCCCAGCCCGAGCTCGAATTATTTATGGGTCGGGTCGGCCAAAGATGTAGGCCCATTTAATAATTGGGTCGGGCTCGGGCTTAGCCCGGCACAGCCCGTTAGGCCCGATAGCCCAGCCCGCATAGAAGCCCAAAATTAGGTCCATTAGGCCCAATAGCCTGGCCCGCATAGAGCCCATATGTGTCTAGATTTTGATCTCTCACTTTGATATATTCATTTGGATTGAATGAGGGAGTTGACGACGTCAACAGATTAATCCACTTGAGGTACATTTTCAATATGTTTGTTTACTATCAATTGCACATGATTCTATAATATCTCTATGAAACTCTTTCCATTATATACTGTAGAATCATAGATATGACCAAATCCGTGCAAAACAGTAGGATAACTACATAATAAAGACCTAAATAACTAATAAATACTTCATAACAAAGATTAAAATCAAAATAATCAAATGAGGGTGTGCCAAGTTTATGGGCCCACCAAGTCTAGACTCATAAGTTTTGGGTCGGTCCAAGCCCAATTGATTTTTGAGACATCATGGGCCGGCCCGGTCCAGGTCCGACCCATAATAATTGGGCTGGGCTTGGGCCTGGGCCTTCAGAAAAAATTTAGTGGGCCTAGGCCCAATCCAAAGCCCACAAATATAAATGGGCCTGGGCTTGAGCCCTGTAGGGCCCTACCCAGGCCCGGCCCATGCTCATCCCTATCCTTCCATCTCACACTTATAATCCTCTGCTAAAGGGACTACTACAATTAACTCAACCACATCATGGGTTAATCTAACCTATGATCTATTAAAGACTATTAAAAGTTTGAAAAAAATAAAAAACCCTCAAGCCCCACCCCCTCCCTCCAGATTTCTCGGAAGTGGATCATTTACTCTTTGGTCAAAGGTTCTGTGACGTGACGTGGACTCCATGGTATGCCTTGCAAATCCATTAAACATAAATGATTTAGTTTACTGGTAGTGCAGCAAGGCATCATCGTCAAGGTGTTCCTCCTCAGCACCTTCTCGTTTCATGGAACCATCTTTAAAAATCGATTGGAACGAACTGAAAAAACATGAAAACCGCAGTTTTGAATTAAAGCATACGAGATGATGCGAAAACCATACCATGTAACGGCACCTCTTGGCTGCTGAGGAGGAACACCTTGACGATGATGCCTTGCTGCCATATATTTCTTTCCAATCTTCGAGATGCCTTCCGCCGCCAATCTTCTTGCTGCCAAGGTCAGCTATGCTTCTACGACGGGGCTACAGGTCTCCAGTGGCCGACACACCACTAAGGGGTGTCAGGGAAGCTGCTGTCGATGAAGGATTGGGTGTTGGAGAAGGTGTCCAGATCACAGGAAGAAGCTAATGGCATATTTTTTAAATGTGATATGATTTTAAAGGTAAAATTGGTAATATATAACTTTTTCCGTGAGAGTTAACGAATAAAATAAATGCCAACTAACACAGGGTTATCCCATGTAAAAGTTACGCATTTTTCGGTGTCCTACGTGTAATTCGCAATTTTAGTGGGTTATGGATGTAATTGTGAAAGTACTCAGAGTTATGGGTGCAAAAATCCCTTATATATTTAACAACGGCTAATTTAGTGACCGAATTTAAAAAATCATCAATATAGCTCTTTTTTTGTAGTGTGTAATGCTTGCAGTCCCGCCTATTCTCTTCCTTTTCTAATTCCAAATTCGAGAACAGCATTTTTATCATATTTATATGTTCTCCTTCCTTGTTTCAATATACATTCCGACAGTTTCTTATTTCCGATGCCAGCCGCATCTCCAACGTAGCCTCTTCGACATCGTCCTGACGTCTCGGCATCTATTTCTATTGATTTGGAATCCACCCTCTTGACTCCTTGGTCGCTGCAAGAAGTTTACATGTATCAAAATTTAGGAATATGTTAATAAGATGTTGATTCCATGAAGGATAGAGGGAGAGAGTAGGAAATAAGAGATCCCACCCTCGTGAGTTACTCCACGCCCCATTCTCAATTTAAAGGATAAATGAAATTGGCCTCTATGAGATTAATTGGTGGATGATTTCGAAATTTAAAAATTAAAAGAAATCATGTTGACAGATTCCATAATGTTCCAAGCAGTGGATGTGACATCGGTAACATTTATTCACATACCTCGCGTGATTAGCTCCCATTCTTTTTTCAACGTTTACTTCCATAGATTCAAATCCGTAACGCCAACCTGCCCATTATTATCTTTTTATAATTCCCAAAATTTTGAATACGAGAACAACATCTTTGCCATATTTGCATGTTTTTCCTTTTTGTTTCAAAAACCGAACAGAATTATGTTTGGAGATTTCCTACTTCCGGTCTCGGTCGCATCTCCAACATAGCGGCTTCGATCCCGTCCCGATGTTCCGACGTCTACTTTTATTGATTTGAATCAACCCTCTTGGCTCCTTCGTCACTCACAAGAAAGTTTGCAGGTATCAAAATTTAGAAATCTATTAGTAAGATGCTAATTGCACCTAAGGATGGACATGGTCAGGCTGGGCCGAGCCCCGAAGGTTGCAGACCCAAGCCTGTTGGGAGAAAATAATGATTTGCTATTTCTGAGGCCCTACATTTCTCTTAGATAGAGGAGAGACAAGTTGGGCAAATTACATAAAGAGAACAAAAACAATAGAGAATGCATAAAAGAATAAAAAGATAAATCATATTTCAACACTCCCCTTCAAGCTAGAGCGTAGATATCAGTCATGCTCAACTTGGAATAGCATCTATAGTAAGACCATCGGGTTAGGGCCTTGGTAAGCACATATATTGTCTGATCTCTTGGGCTAACATGAGCAGCGGAGATGAGACCCTTTTGAATCATGTCACAAGTGTAGTGGCAGTCTTCCTCGATGCTTGATCCTCTCATGAAGGACAGATTATTGGCAATGAAGAGGGCAGTCAGGTTGTTGCGTTGGAGGTGCATGGGAAGAGGCACCTCAACTACTTGGTCAGTAAGAATCGATATGACCCACATCATCTCAGTATTAACATGTGTCATGGCTTTGTACTCCGATTATGTACTAGATCTGGAGACCATTGTCTGCTTCTTGCTCTTCAATGACATCAATGAATTCCCTATGGATAATGTAGAGCCATAGGTGGACTTCCAATCCTTGAGACAACTCGCATAATCTGCATATGCACAACTGATTTAATACGAAAAAGAGAGCGGTCGTATTGATTCACAAGGCGAATCAATAGTCGGTGTCTTGACCGCTTCAAAATCCCGTATTTAATCAACAATGAACCCACAACAGTATAGATCGAGCAATGAAAACCAATGTGGAGTCAAATTTATTTTTAACTCTAAATAAAAGATGTATAGATGCAAGTATGTAGAGAGTTCAAACACAGGGAGCAAGACAGGATAGATCAAGCAATGATACACAAAAAGTGATGTGATTAGTTGTCTACAATATGCCAATGTTTTTGTGGGTTTTAATTTGTTAATTTTTTTTAATTTTCCGATTTTGTATTTTGATTTTTAATTTTCTGATTTTATATTTTCTTTTATATTATATATTTATTTTGTTTTTATAAATAGAATATATAAATACTATAAGAAAAGAGATGATAAGATATTTATAAAAATAAGGGAAAATGCTCAAAAATAGGAAATGAAATCTTTTTGTCTTTTTTATATTTTTCTACTATTTTTGTGATTTTTGGGGATTTTTATGAATATTTTTGGTATTTTTAAAAGGAAAAATACAAGAAAACAGTGAATTAACTGCTGGCCGAAATCAAAATGGGAATGAAAAATAGCAAACAGCAATAAAATTTTCCTAAATTAATTCTAAAATAAAGACAATAAAATAGAGAACCTACAGGACCTGAATTTATATTTTTTAGGGTTTTCTATGGTTTTTTAGATTTTTTGGAAGTTTTTAAGTGTTTTCTAATTTTTAAGGTTTTTACTTTGAAATTTTTAGTGATTTTTGGATTGACACTAGAAGAAACTAAAATAGACCTTAGGTAATTTTTTTGAAATTTTTCAAGGAGTTTAATATTTTTTGGTATATTCTAATACAAACAGTAGCTAAAATGCATGTTTTTGATTTTTAATAAATATAAAAATGCAACAAAAATGAAATGCAAAAATATGGCGTGAATCTACAACTCAACAGGAGTCTATGTTATTTTTTTGGTAATTTTTGGAGTTAATATGATACGTGAAATAAATAAGACAAGCACACAAAAATACTAAGCCCGGCAGGGGTATAAGTGCAAATACATAAACATCCAGAGGCTAGATTGCAATTTTCACGCAAAACATATAACTGAATATATATTGTATTTAATGGATCAAATATAAAATACAAGACCCGTAGGGGCACGCCTGCAAATAACCCACCAGGGCGCATGACTAGCATGCGCCTGGGAAGGGTATAAACGTAATATCCAAAAATCTGGGGGCTTGAATGCAAATATCCCAAAAAGTTTACACTTAATATCAAAGTTCTAGGACTGAAATGAAATAAGACAACCCTGAAGGAGTCCTGTGCAAAATTCCCTCACCTCACGTGTACTGGTCACGTGAGGTGACGTTGCTAGGACTGAAATACAAATAGGAAAAGTTCGGGGGCCTGGTTATAAATATTACAAAACTTTTTAAACTACCTATGAAAGTTTCTGGACTAAATTTTAAATGCAAAAATGCGCGGAGTAAAAGTTGCTAAATACCACTCGCGTGTGATCCAACGGTCGTGGCTGATTCACTTGACACGTGGCGACGATCTGACGGCGGATGACGCTTCAGCTTCGACGTCTGAGATTAGATCTCGGATTGAGATATAACAGTGGAAGGGCGCTGAAGATCGGACAGTCGACGTGCAATCTGGGACACCTTCAAGATCCAACGGCTACGAAGGGCTCTCGATGAACTGGGATGAACTCGCGGGGACGCGAGTTTCCCAGGCTCCAGTCTCCCTCCTCCGCCGCTCCTTTGTGCTCCAAAATGGCGTCTGGCGCTCCTGCGGTGGTCCTCGACGTGCTGGTGACTCCAGAAATCTCCGACGGTGGCCGGAGGGCTCGCGCGAGGTCGCCGGAGCAAAGTAACTCCAGGAACCTCTCCGCCTCCTCCAAAACGAGCTCCAGGTGCGAGACAAGGCCCAAGACCTGCAAGAGAAGAGTGAAAGGACCCAGGGCAAAATGCCTGGGCCCCGCGGAGTGGATGTGGTGGCGTGAAGCGACGAGGATGAGCTCGGCCGGAGGAGCACTCCGGCGAGGTGATCTGATTTAGTGATTTGCTCGATGGAAAGTGAAATTTCTTGAGGGCTTTTGATCCTAGAACTAATACGAGTAAAATGCGAACGAAATAAAGTGGAATGGGGTTTGCCTCGATGATGTATCACCGGAGGGAAAGATACCTCAACCGTCGGAGTTGGGGGAGGTGGTGGAAGCGCCTCAGGCGTCGCTCGACCCTCTCGAAGGTTGCTAAGGAGACCTGTCACTTCCTCCTTGCTCGTGGGAACGAAAGGAGAGCTAATCCTATGGAGGGAGACGTTCAAATTTTCAAAAGAATCGGGGCTCCATTATATTTGGTTTGACCCTGTGGCTTGGGTGGTCCAAAGACCAAGGATTATTTGGTGAATCGTCGCTCCATTCTCCAAGGAAACGTATAGGCGTGAAAGACAACATATCGAGGAGCAAAAGTCATGAAGGTTGCATCGCCAAATGGTGAAAGATGCTCCTTCAAAAAATGGGAGAAAAAGAGTCAAAACACATGGTCTGACAAGCTACAGGGGATGGGTCAGAGTGTTGACCGAGGTCAACTCTCAGACCCTCCTGGTTGGTCCACGTGGACCAACCAGGAAAAACCCTAGAAAAATGATTTCTAAATTCATTTTAAAATAGAAAATGATTTATTTAATTTCAGTTTATTTAATAAAAAATGCTTATTATTTTATAAATTATTTTATGGTAATTTGTATTTATTTTTATGAGGTATAAATTTACAAGTTACATATTATGCCCTTTATAGGTATAATATCTATATATTTTATTCTTTTATTTTTATTTTGTGCTTTAAATTTATTATTTATTATTTTATAAAATTATAGAATACTTTTATATACTTAAATATTATTTTATTTTATTTTTCTGATGTATTTTGTACACTTAATAAAATATAAGTATTATTTGTACGGGTATAGGTATAGGTATTATACCTATGTATTCTATATGCAAGTATTTTATTTTGTATTTTAATTGTATTTTTATTCTGATTTTAATATACATATATATTATAAATAATATTTACAAAATTATAAAAATATAAAATTATAAAAATAATGAATAAATAATAAATTGAATATTTTAATATGTACAAGTATACAATAGGGTCCCAAAACTCAACTTTCAAACCGTAGCTCCACCAAATGCGAAACAACTGCCATTAAATAACTTATTTTAAATTATATACAATTAAAGGTGAGTTTGATGCATTTTGAGTTTTCATTTGTGAGATACGGATCTGGAAAGTTGGTATTCTGGATTTTTATTCAGACCATAACTTTTTATCTGTACATTATTTTTGAGTGAAATCAATTTTGTATTTTTATTTATTTAATTATCTACATCTTTCATGTTCAAAGTTTCTTTATTTGAGGTATAAAAAGTGGAACCAAAAATAGGTCCCAAAATAAATAAAGAATGAATGAAAAATAAGGTGTTTCTACTGTATTTTGACCCTTATCTCCCCCTACTTTATTCCTTGTCGACCTATTCATCGAGATGCCTAGGTCTCGGGGGTTTGGGTCATAAAATATTTACAATATTTTATTCGTTTTCTTTTCTTTTATTTATTCTATAATTTTAGCTTTAATTACAGTATTTTATACACTATTTACATGCACATGCAAGAATGCTAAGATGATGGATTTAATGCTATTTACACGCATTTACTAGGGTTTTTGAGGCCAAAATGATAGAATAAAGATGATGAAATGCGGATTCATCATCCCCCTATACTTTACCTTTGCTAGTCCCTAGCAAACACTTATGCAATAAGTACAAAAAGGAAAACAAAGAAAAGAAAAAGAAGAAATTTGGATTTAGTTTAATTGTCAAACTTGCCTTCACAAAATCAAAGTTTGGAGCTTAAGTCGGACCTTTGGAATTTTAGTGCGGGTGGAACCTTAATGAGAACCAAATTTGAAATCCAATAGTCCCAGAGAATCCCAAAACTCTGCCCAAGTCTCCTCAATAGCCAGGTCAGAAATATCTCAACTCATACGCAAACCCTTACGACTATGAATCTGACTTGTACAGTGTAAGTGATGGTGGCTCTCCCCAACTAGAATGACAAAGAAATTGACTTCTCCAACATGACAACCCAATGATTCCCCAATCCAACAACTCCATCCTCGAGGAGTGGGGTATTCCCTTCTAAGTTCAAGTGGCAACCAGCTCAAGAGGAGGGGGTGAAGAGAAGAATGGACGGTAGCCAGTGTAGCTACCTATCCTGAGATGCAAGACCAGTGTAGTCAAGTCATCCAATTGCAGGCTCACATATTTGACTTTGGAACTCAAGCTTGCTTATTGACTTTAAAACATATGTACATACTTTGCAGGCATTTTATTTTTGTACAGGCCTGACCATATTTTTTGAAGTACTATTCACAGCAGCATTTACATGAGGAATTTTTCCTCTTGAGCCAGTAGACTATCCCTCTTTTGAAGCTTTATTGCAACCCACACTCTCCTGTCTTTAGACTTACTCATCACTGGACGGGTCGGGGTGCACTTCCCTCCCTAGAGGAGGACAAGTGTTTCCACTTGTGTGCGTCTCATACTGGCAAATCCAATCCCCTCACCACTCCAACTGAGTTGAGCCATGTGAAAGGTGTAGGTGTCCAAGTTAGGTCATTATCAACAAGAGTCGTGTGTGTGCTTCGAAATACTCTACTTAGGCAGTCAAGAATCCATTGAACCAAGTCTCGTGATCCTCAAAGAATTAAGTCAACTAGACTTGAAGTACCTCAAACCTAGTTCCTATAAGGTTCCTATTATTAGGTAGATTTTAAGGTCCAATCAAGCTCCAATCTTCGGATTTTACTTAGACTTGTTCAACTATCAAACTCAATCCGAAAAATGCGAATGCCATGCAGAAAATATTTTTGTGATGCAATTTTCAAAGGTTTTGAACTTTTTATGGATTTTTGAAAAGATGATGATGATGCATATGCATTTTTTTGTATTTTTCAAACGATTTTTCAAATGTTTTTGGATTTTAATTTTGCAAATGTTTTTGGTATTTTTGAAAACAAAAAGATTTTGGCTAAAAGCTAGGTACAAATATTTACACGAGAGTGCTTCTTATATATACAAGAAGTGGATTTTAAGAATTTACAAGGGTAAGTGATCAATTTTATAGGTACATAGTGAATTTTTAGGTGTGATGTATATACTCCTCAAACTGATTTGACACAGGTTTTTCAAACAATTTTGAAAACTATAGTCCAAAATAATTTTTACAAATATTTACAATCATGTACACACATTTGAAAATCATTTTGCAAAGGTTTTTCAAACAATTTGTATAGATTTTTCTAAATATTTTTGCAGCTATTTTTCAAACCATTTGCAAATCATTTTTCAAACATTTTATTTCACACGAAGAAAATAAACTTTACAAAACAAAATGTTTTTACAAAGGTTGAAAACATGTAACAAATCATTTTCAAAATAGTTTTCAAAAGATGTTCACAAAGATTTTCAAACTATTTTTCCAACATTTTGCAAAAAATATTTTCACCTGATTATTAACCAGTAAATACAAAAAGAATTTGAGAAATAATCAACATCTTTTATTAAGGCTTTTAATGAATTTTAAAGAATTATTAGCCATATTATTAAGAAAATACGAAAGTACGAGTTATGGCTGAGGTATATACATAGTATATACGACCCCCCTATACTTAGCTTGAGCTATGTCCTCATAGAACGGAGAGAAAAGAGAAGACATAACTCGTACTAAGTATAGAAAAATCTAAAAAATAAATGAATGAATCAATGAGAAGTTGACCGTCCCCCCTATACTTAGGATCACATAATCCTAAGTATAGCAGACTGTACACAACGCAGGGAGGGTCAAGGGTGGGAATGAACAGATCGTACTCAGATTGTCTCCCCCTATACTTAGGACAAGATATCCCTAAGTATAGACAAGAAGAGGAGACAATGGAGAGGATCGAAAAGAATGAAAGAAAACTTGGGGTGCACACCCCCCTATACTTAGGACAAAGTACGTCCTAAGTGTAGAAACTGACAACAAGGGGTGACACCTTTTTGATAGAAATAGAAGATAGAAAAGAAGAAAAGAAGAAAAGAAGAAAAGATATCAACAGATGAGAGTATGATATGGACAGATGATCTATACAGTGGAAGACGAAAGTGATCACCATGTATGAGATGCGAATGATATGAGTCAAAGAATACATCTCATACCAGAAGCATGGGGGCAACGTCAGCAGACGGCGGATCATGGTCTAGATATAATTTCAGGTGCTGACCATTGACTCGGAAGGTAGAGGAAGATGACGGTTCGGATATGTCAATACTGCCATTGTCATGTACCTTCCTGACCACATACGGACCTTTCCACTTGCTCTGCAATTTCCCTGGAAATAATTTCAGCCTAGAATCGAACAACCATACGCGCTGATCTGGCCCAAACTGCTTATGGCTGATATGAGAATCGTGCCATGTCTTCACTTTTTCCTTGTACTGTAGGTTGCTGGAAAAGGTTGTATCTCTCAGTTCCTCCAGGGCTACCAACTCTGCTCTCCTCTGTTCTCCTATACTCTCGGGATCCAATAATAACTCAGTAACTACCCAAAGTGACTTGTGCTTTATCTCTACAGGCAGATGGCATGGCTTGCCATAGACGAGACGAAAGGGAGATGTCCCTAATGGATTCTTGAAGGAAGTCTGATAGGCCCACAAGACCGAGTCCAGAAGTTGTGACCAATCTTTTCGGTCTGGGCGGACAACCTTCTGCAGGATAGTTTTTATCTCCAGGTTCGGTACTTCGGCAAGACCATTAGTCTGAGGGTGATACGGTGTGGCAACCCGATGGTCAATGCCGAACTCGTCTGCAAGGGCCCTAACCTTGTCATTGATGAAATGAGACCCCCCATCTGAAATCAACACTCTAGGTACCCCGAACTGTGAAATGATATTTTTCCTCAAAAATTTACACATAGTTTTAGCATCTGTGGCTCGGGCAGGGATGGCCTCAACCCATCGGCTGACATAATCTGCAGCAAGCAAAATATGCTCAAATCCCTGACTCTTAGGAAATGGGCCCATGAAATCAATCCCCCATGCATCAAAAACCTCACAAAAGTGAATGGGTTGCATGGGTATCATGTCTCTCTGTTTACAGGTTCCCATCTTCTGACAGTCAGTACATCTCTTCACGAACTCATCTGAATCCATGAAGAGAGTAGGCCACCAAAGGCCGGATTGAAGCACCTTCTGTGTTGTCCGTTTCCCAGAATGATGTCCTCCTGCCTCAAGCTTGTGGCAGTATGTGAGGATGTTATGCTGCTCTTCTTAAGGAATGCACCTCCTCCAGATGTCGTCCCCTCCTTCATGATAAAGGACGGGATCCTCCCAATGATAAAGCTTGGCCTTCGCCAGGAAGGTCTCGAGCTTCTGCCTGGGCCAACCTTGTGGGACCGTCTTGGCAACAAGATAGTTCACAATGTCGGCATACCACAGGAGCGAGGTGATAGCCAAGATCGCCTCATCTGGAAACGTCTCTGTGATAGGTGCGCTGGGCTCAGATTCCTCAAGGTTCTCTAAGCGGGAGAGATGATCCGCCACCACATTCTTAACTCCAGGCTTATCCTTAATCTCAATATCAAACTCCTGAAGCAGAAGGATCCATCTGGTAAGGTGTGCTTTGGCATCCTTCTTAGCCATTAAGTACCGGATGGCGGTGTGATCTGTATAGATTGTCACTCTAGATCCGAGAATATATGATCTGTACTTATCCAAAGCAAAGACTACGGCCAGCATCTCCTTCTCTGTTACAGTGAAATTCCGTTGAGCGGCATCCAAAATCCGGCTGGCATAGTGAATGGCAAATGGCAATCCATCCCTCCTCTGTCCAAGCACAGGACCAACGGCAAAATCAGAAGCATCCGTCATGATCTCGAATGGGAGAGACCAATCGGGTGGCTGAAGGACAGGAGTCGTGACAACCATACTCTTGAGGGTCTCAAAAGACGCAAGACACTTATCATCGACAATGAACTCAGTGTCTTTTGTCAGCAGATCAGTGAGCGGTCGGGCAATTCGACTGAAGTCATGAATAAACCGTCGGTAAAAACCGACATGCCCCGGAAAAGACCACAATTGACGCAAATTGGACGGTGGATTGAGTTTTCTAATGATATCCACCTTGGCCGGATCGACCTCCATGCCCTTGTTGGAGATGATATGACCAAGGACCGTCCCTTGAGTCACCATGAAGTGACTCTTCTCCCAAGATAAGACAAGATTGACCTCTATGCAGCGCTGAAGCACACGGTCTAGGCAGTCAAGACAAGCATCAAACCCATCGCCATAGACCGAGAAGTCATCCATGAAGACCTCTAAACAGTCACCCACCATGTCCGAGAAAATGGACAACATGCACCTTTGGAATGTCGTCGGGGCGTTACATAGACCAAAGGGCATCCGTCTGAAAGCATAAGTCCCAAATGGACAGGTGAATGTCGTTTTCTCCTGGTCTTCGGGCGCAATGGCCACTTGATTATAAACGGAGTACCCGTCAAGAAAACAGTAATGACTCTTCCCAGCTAGCCTCTCGATAATCTGATCAATGAATGGTAGTGGGAAATGATCCTTTTTGGTGGCCTGATTCAATCGTCTGTAGTCCACACAGACCCTCCAAGAAGTGGGAACTCAGGTAGCGATCTTCTCTCCAGACTCATTCACAATTGTCGTGATACCCGTATTCTTGGGTACCACATGTAATGGACTAACCCATTTTGAGCTGGAGATGGGGTAGATAAAACCGGCGCTCCACCACCTTGATATTTCTTTCATGACCACATCTCGAAGATTCGGGTTCAGCCGTCGCTGGAACTCACGCGACGGCCTAGCGTCCTCCTCAAGATAGATGTGGTGGGAGCATAGAGCCGGACTAATTCCTTGGAGATCAGCTTTACTCCATCCTATTGCCTTGCGGTTTCTTTCAAGAACCTCCATCAGACGAGATTCTTGCTCTCCAGTCAAACTTGTTGAGATAATGACTGGGTGCATTTCTAGCTCGCCCGCAAGGAATCTATACTTCAGCGACTGCGGCAAGGGTTTCAGTTATGGACAACTAGGAGGTGGCAGATCTGGCTTCTGATAGGTCTGTGTGAAGGCGACTAGGTCTGCATGTGAGAACTCTCGCTCTGCATGAATATCTGATGGAGGGAACCATGCTGAATCGTCTACGAATTGTACTGGCTCACACTCTATCCTAGTTGTCGGCTCAGAAGGAATCAGACACGGCAAATAGTCATCAAAATCATCCCAATCAATGTCTGAATCCGAGGCATCTGAACTAGAAGAACAAGACTGAAAATCATCATCACCACTCGTCTCACAACTATCAGCCTCAACGGTATCCTCGTCCATAGGTGTGCTCTCCAGGCTCTCAACTGCCATAAGTCGTAAGTACGGTGAATCTGTAGGCAAGGTGAGGGTCTGTGCTACGGGATATGTCCAATTGGATTCATCATCTGTCATCACAAAGTCACACTCCTGGTGGATGTCTAGCTCTTCCTCTGTCATCTGCTTAATATCACTGGACTGCTCTGAGCATGCTAGCTCTCTCTCTCTAGTTTCCTCGAGCATCTCTATTTGTATGGTTTCGCCCTCTACGCGAAAACATACCTTCCCGCTGTCATGGTCGGATACCGCCTTGGCTGTGGCCAAGAATGGGCATCCAAGTATGATGGGGGCATCGGTTACCGACTCAGGGATCTCCATGTCCAATACAACAAAGTCCACGAGGAATTTTAGGCCCTGAATGGTAACGACCACGTCTTTCAACAACCCCTTCGGCCTCTTAGTCGACCTATCAGCAAACTGAAGGACTGTCCTATTCCTAAGAAGAGGACCAAACTCGAATCGGTCGAGTAAGGATGCTGGAAGAAGGTTGATAGAAGAGTCGTTGTCTAATAGAGTACGATCAAACTGATGCTCATGAATCTCGCATCTGACATAGGGAGCTCCTGCATCTGGTCTCTTAGCTGGCAGTTTGTTCTGAATGGTGCATCAAGTGTCATGGGTGAGCATATGGATTTGATCTCTGTACCTCCTCTTCCTGTGGATTGTAGTTGTCTCTTTCAAGTTCTTTTTGAAGAGGGGGATATGCTCAAATGCTTCCCGTAGAGTCAGGTGAATGTGAAACCTGTCAATCATCTGGTTGCTGAACTCTACCTGCTGGATCTTTTTTGGATTTTCTTTTTTATTCCCCTTCGCCCGGCAGAGTGCTTCAGGGAAGGGGATGGTAGGGGCCTCCTCAGATGGAGGACTAGGAAGAGATTCCTGTGCCTGTGAAGGAATGGAATCCATACAATGATCATCATGCAACACATATGGATCTGGAGTATACATAGAAGCCTTTTCTTTATTCATATTTTTGTTCTTTTTCTTGTTACCACAGTCCAAAGATACAAAAGGTGGCAACACAGTAGAAGGGAGCTCAACAAAAGTGGAAGCGGTGGCCTCAGTACCACCAATGGCATCTGACTTCGCGACATCAGCACCGCGCTCTGGCTCTGCATCAAAAATGGTGGCATCAGCACCACCGCCTGTATCTAGTATCACGACGGCCTCAGTACCGTCTTCTTGATCTCCATCATTGGCCTCAGCACCACCGTCATCAACATCATCATTAGCGGCATCAGCACCGCTCGTCTGCTCATCTGGCGCTCCTGATTCTGCTTGTGGTTGTCGCTCAGATGAGGCGCCCCCGGCTGGCATCCTACCGCTCCTAGTAGTCACAAAATCATCATCATACAAACATATCACTCAAATAATCACTAGGAGAGGTATCCTCTGTAAACTCTACCTGCTCAGACTTCCTCTTCAGATTGTTCAGATTTGGTTCAATCTGAGCTGGTATGGCGGCTTTGCCCTTTATTAAATCCCTCACCTCCTGCCGGAACTCATCCATGTCCCGCCGGTAGGATTCTCGATGTTCAGAAAGAAGTTGGGAGAGGTCATCCAATGCTGGATTCTCAAAGGCAGGTGCCTGAGAACCGGATGTATTCCCCTGCTGGAAATGAGGTTGCTGCTGGGAGGAGAAGTGCTCACGAGGCTGGGAGAATGACTGTTGAGGTTGCTGACGCTGCCTCCATTGATGTCCCTGATAGGCAGGACGAGGACCATGCTGGTACTGTTGTTGGGCATACCGGGGCTGTTGCTGCTACTGGTTGTTCTGTTGTCCTAGAGCGGGAGACTGTTGTTGGGATGAGGAGCCACCATTACCCCAACGGAATCTGGGGTGATCGCGACGAATCCCGGGTTGCGGGTACCGGTCGTACCAAATCCCATTGACTTCCATCAATGGTTCCTGCTCGAAGGATGGTGGAGGTAGAACTGCCAGTGGCTGATCCGGCTGATAGACCACCATCTGAGTGTCCTGAGATGGTGGTGGCAGTGATGGGTAATACTGTAGATGCTGGACCGGCTCTACCTGAATGTGGTTGACCTGGAGGTACGAGGCAGAGGGCTGGGTTGAGCTGCTACTGCTGGGATCAGCTCGTGACCTAGGAGGCTGCTGAGTAGACGTCTGTGCCTCCTGGATGCAAAGAATCGGTGTCTTCAGGTCAGTCGTTGTCTTGGTAATCTGGTCCATCTGGGCCATTCCTTGCATCTGCTTCTTCTCGAGGATCTCGAGACGGTCCAACTTCTCACTAATGATGCCCATGTTGGATGCGGCTGATTCGGCTTGGGATGCAGCTAACGACGGAGTGTGAGGATCGGCATCGATGCGGGCGATCCTCTGATATGATACTGCTCCTTGGGGGGGCTTCTGTTGTGTGTAGACGCGGGCTTGGGCCATAACTGTCGAGTTTTCTGCCATCCCTTCATATATGGCCCAAACATCGTCTTCACCCTTGGAAAAATAGGACCCACCACAAGAGGCATTTACAAGCCCCTGCAGCTCCGGTGTCAGCCCACAAAAGAAACTCTGAACGAGATTAGGCTTGGATATATCATGGTGTGGACACCGATCAATGAGCTCTCTAAAGTGATCCCAAGCTTCATGGAATTGTTCATTAGGGATCATTGTGAAGTTGCTGATCATAGCTCTTGTTGCGTTCGTCCGGCCGAGAGGGTAATACTTCTTCAAGTAAGCAGTCCGGAGTTGTGCCCAAGTGTCGACGAAGCTCCCCAAATGTTTCAGCCAGTAAGTGGCTCTATCAACCAAAGATAATGGGAAAGCTATCATCTTGATGGTGTCCTCATTCATCAGCCTGTCATGAATTGTACTGCAGATCATCTCAAATTCTTGCAGATGGAGGTGTGGTTCTTCGGTCGGCAACCCATGGAATTTGGGCAGAAGCTGAATGGTGTGGGAGCGAAGCTCGAAGTCTCCATGGATGGGAGGGAGTCGAATCCACCGATGAGTGAGGGATGATGTAGGATTGTGCAATTCCCTCATGATTGTCGGTCGTGGTCTCTCAGCGTTGGGATCACCTCCTCCTACATCAGGTCCATCTCCTCCTCCGCCACTGCCCCCATATCTGTTTTCTCGCATTTGCGCGATTTCCCTCATGAGGTCACCCATGAATGCTCCCTAGTCTCTGATCTGTCTCTGCATAGTCTCCAGGGAGGCTAGTAATGAGTTATTGATGGCAGCCTGGTCATATAGAAATGGAGGTGGCTGCTCATGCTCATTTGGGTGTTCTCCTAGTCTGCCATGTCTGGATTCTCTGAAAAGGCAAAAGAACCCATCTCAGGTGCCGTCAAATGATCTGAGCTCTGTGATGCACTAAATTCTGAAACTCTTGGACTGATGGAAGGAGAAGGATGGTCGAGGGGGAACAGGGTAGAAGTGAACTCAGGCTCGGAGAGTGGTTCTTGACTCTCCGAGGTTGCCCTAGATGAATAGAGAGGAGTGTTGGATAGCGGTGCCAACAAAGTTGGCCTAAGAGATCTCCGTCCCATCATCTTGATTATTGAGAATAGCAAGGTAAATGAAGAAGAAGAAGGTGGGCGAAATTGCGCACAATTGTGCGGTGTTTTTGATCTTGACCTAGATGCGACTAGCAATCAAACACAAAACAAGGGGATTCACCAACTCAACGCGTGAAGCCGTGAAGGTTCAGCTTTTATCTTTGTAATTTTTAGCTTGAATTCAGGAAGTTATCTTTTAACGAGTCCTTAGAGCGCTACGCCTATAGGAGCGAGAGTACTGTCGGAAAAGTATTCCCGTACTTGTCCTCCTCATGTATAACATGTAGCTTGCGCTTTTTAAGGTCCTTGTAACCCTTCCTGGATCCCTATTCAGCCAAAGAAAAGAGGGAGGAAGCCGATAGGCGAAACCGACACTTCGGATCTCGCTCACAACGGAATCACCCATGAGCATGCAAGACCCTACTGGACGCAGACGGTGAGACAGACACACCCGTGAAGGCATGGCCTATGCTCGGTACTTCGGACAAGGTCGATGCTCAACACAACAGTGAGTCATCAATGATGACCAAGCCCTACTCGTCCACATACGATAGTAGCGCCAATACTTCGGAAATCCAGGCGATACACACGGCAGCCACAAGCTGGGTTTTTGGCTCTAATCCTTACGAAGCACTCTGCTCACTTGGAAGGAGACCTTCCCATGCAACCTGAATACAAGTGAGGGTGTTACTCTCCCCAAGCAATGAATCCAATTACCAATTTTATTTAGGTCAAATTTTCTTAGCAGTCCCTTTTTAATATTTTTTGGTGTTATCGCTTATTTTGAGTCAATTCAAACAAGCGCCTAACGATTTTGTATCTTTTGATTCCTACTTGATCCAAAAAAAGAGGGAGAAAAGAGTCGGAAAAGCCGTGCAAGTCGGCACCAAGATGGAAATCTCACCTTTGTGCCTAAATGATGAATGCAAAGATAGAAAGACTTGCAGCGCCTCCAGCTCTCTCCATGCGGGATGCAAAGCAGAAATTTATAAACCTAATCTAAATGCCGATATGCACACGGAAATCATCCTAAGCAGGCAATTGCTAACATGAAGAACCACAAGTCAATCACCAATCCTCAATCCTAGAGTCCGGTCTAGGCTCACCCCTTCTCCTCTCGACTCATCAAGTTCAGGAGAAGCGCTTGGCGGGATGAGCTCGCGGCGTGATGAATCGGTGATGATGATCAACTGTTTAATTAGACTAAGTCCAAATACGCACTATAGGTACATGCAATGGTTATTAGGGTGTTTGGACCTACTCTAATCGATCAAGCAATGCCTAAAATCTAAGGGCTCAATCCACAAATGAAGAGGAAAAAGAAATCAAAATCGGAAAATGACAGCGAGAAATACGATAAAAATCCGCGATGAGCCCCCAGGTGAACAACACCTGGAAATTAGGCTCGAAGTGTCCTGAGTGTCCGAGGTACCTGTATTATTACAAATTATCAAGTCTCTCTCTCACAAAAACAAAAGACTACTAACTACCACTCTCTCTCACTCCTCCTGCTCTCTCCTATCGGTTTGAGCTAGAAAAGCCGACTCCGCTTCCCAAGGCTGCACCGGATCACCTAGGTGATCATCCTCGCTCTGCGGTCCCTCGCAAGAAGACAAGAAATGAGATGGTTAGAAAGCTCACAGATAAATATCAAAAACAAGAGAGACAAAGCAAGCAATGGTGTAAACAAGCAATCACAATCAATCAAAAATGAATACTATACGTTGTTGCTCCCCGACTACGGTGCCATTTGATTTAACACGAAAAAAGAGAGCGATCGTATTGATTCACAAGGCGAATCAACAATCGATGTCTTGACTGCTTCAAAATCTCGTATTTAATCAACAATGAACCCACAACAGTATAGATAAAGCAATGAAAACCAATGTGGAGTCAAATTTATTTTTAACTCTACATAAAAGATGTATAGGTGCAAGTATGTAGAGAGTTCGAACACAGGGAGCAAGACAGGATAGATCAAGCAATGATGCACAAAAAGTGATGTGATTAGTTGTCTACAATATGCCAATGTTTTTGTGGGTTTTAATTTTTAATTTTTTTTTAATTTTCTGATTTTGTATTTTGATTTTTAATTTTCTGATTTTATATTTTTCTTTTTATATTTTATTTTTTTGTTTTTATAAATAGAATATATAAATACTATAAGAAAAGAGATGATAAGATATTTATAAAAATAAGGAAAAATGCTCAAAAAATAGGAAATGAAATCTTTTTGACTTTTTTATATTTTTCTACTATTTTTGTGATTTTTGGGGATTTTTCTAAAAAATTTGGTATTTTTAAAAGAAAAATATAAGAAAATAGTGAATTAACTGCTGGCCGAAATCAAAATGGGAATGAAAAATAGCAAACAGCAATAAAATTTTCCCAAATTAAATCTAAAATAAAGACAATAAAATAAAGAACCTACAGGACCTGAATTTATATTTTTTTGGAGTTTTCTATGGTTTTTTAGATTTTTTGGAAGTTTTTAAGTGTTTTCTAATTTTTAAGATTTTTACTTTGAAATTTTTAATGATTTTTGGACTGACACTAGAAGACACTAAAATAGACCTTACGTAATTTTTTTGGAATTTATCAAGGAGATTTAATATTTTTTGGTATTTTCTAATGCAAACAATATCTAAAATGCATGTTTTTGATTTTTAATAAATATAAAAATGCAACAAAAATGAAATGCAAAAATATGGCGTGAATCTACAACTTAACAGGAGTCTATGGTATTTTTTGGTAATTTTTGGAGTTAATATGATGCGTGAAATAAATAAGATAAGCACACAAAAATACTAAGCATGGCAGGGGTATAAGTGCAAATACATAAACATTCAGGGGCTAGATTGCAATTTTCATGCAAAACATATAACTGAATATTGCATTTAATGGATCAAATATAAAATACAAGACCCTCAGGGGCACGCCTGCAAATAACCAACCAGGGCGCGTGACTAGCACGCGCCTGGGAAGGGTATAAACGTAATATCCAAAAATCTGGGGGCTTGAATGCAAATATCCCAAAAAGTTTACACTTAATAACAAAGTTCTAGGACTGAAAAAATAAGACAACCCTGAAGGGGTCCTGTGCAAAATGCCCTCACCTCACGTGTACTGGTCACGTGAGGTGACGTGGCCAGGACTGAAATGCAAATAGGAGAACTTCAGGGGTCTGGTTATAAATATTACAAAACTTTTTAAACTACCTATGAAAGTTTCTGGACTAAATATTAAACGCAAAAATATGCAGGGTAAAAGTTGCAAAATACCCCGTGGCTGATTCACTTGACACGTGGCGATGATCTAACGGTAGATGACGCTTCGGCTTCGACGTCAGAGATTAGATCTCGGATTGAGATCTAACGGTGGAAGGGCACTGAAGATCGGACGGTCGACGTGCAAGCCGGGACACCTTCAAGATCCAACGGCTGCGAAGGGCTTTCGATGAACTGGGATGAACTCGTGGGGAGGCGAGTTTCCCAGGCGCCGGTTTCCCTCCTCCGCCGCTCCTTTGTGCTCCAAAATGGCATCCGGCGCTCCTGCGGTGGTCCTCGGCGTGTTGGTGACTTCAGAAATCTCCAACGGTGGCCGGAGGGCTCGCTCGAGGTCGTCGGAGCAAAGTAGCTCCAGGAACCTCTCCGTCTCCTCCAAAACGAGCTCCAGGTGCGAGACAAGGCCCAAGACCTGCAAGAGAAGAGTGAAAGGACCCAGGGCAAAATTCCTGGGCCCCGTGGAGTGGATGCGGTGGCGTGAAGCGACGAGGATGAGCTCGGTCGGAGGAGCACTCCGGCGAGGTGATCTAATTGAGTGATTTGCTCGATGGAAAGTGAAATTTCTTGAGGGCTTTTGATCCTAGAACTAATGCGAGTAAAATGTGAATGAAATAGAGTGGAATGGGGGATGCCTCGATGGTGTATCACCGGAGGGAAAGATACCTCAACCGCCGGAGTTGGGGGAGGTGGTGGAAGCGCTTCAAGCGTCGCTCGACCCTCTCGAAGGTTGCAAAGGAGACCTGTCACTTCCTCCTTGCTCGTGGGAACGAAAGGAGAGCTAATCCTATGGAGGGAGATGTTCAAATTTTCAAAGGAAGTCGGGGCTCCATTATATTTGATTTGACCCTGCGACTGGGGTGGTCCAAAGACCAAGGATTATTTGGTGAATCGTCGCTCCATTCTCCAAGGAAACGTATAGGCGTGAAAGACAACATATCGAGGAGCAAAAGTCATGAAGGTTGCATCGCCAAATGGTGAAAGATGCTTCTTCGAAAAATGGGAGAAAAAGAGTCAAAACACACGGTCTGACAAGCTACAAGGGACGGGTCAGAGAGTTGACCGAGGTCAACTCTCAGACCCTCCTGGTTGGTCCACGTGGACCAACCAGGAAAAACCCTGGAAAAATGATTTCTAAATTCATTTTAAAATAGAAAATGATTTATTTAATTTTAGGTTATTTAATAAAAAATACTTATTATTTTATAAATTATTTTATGGTAATTTTTTTATTTTTATGAGGTATAAATTTACAAGTTACCTATTATGCCCTTTATAGGTATAATATCTATATATTTTATTCTTTTATTTTTATTTTGTGTTTTTAATTTATTTATTTTTATTTATTATTTTATAAAATTATAGAATACTTTTATATACTTAAATATATTTTTATTTCATTTTTCTGATGTGTTTTGTACACTTAATAAAATATAAGTATTATTTATACAAGTATAGGTATAGGTATTATACCTATGTATTCTATATACAAGTATTTTATTTTGTATTGTATTTGTGTTTTTATTCTGATTTTAATATACATATATATTATAAATAATATTTACAAAATTATAAAATATAAAAGTATAAAAATAATAAATAAATAATAAATTGAATATTTTAATCTGTACAAGTATACAATAGGGTCCCAAAACTCAACTTTCAAATGTAGCTCCGTCAAATGCGAAACGACCGCCATTAAATAGCTTATTTTAAATTATATACAATTAAAGTGAGTTTAATGCATTTGGAGTTTTCATTTGTGAGATACGGGTCTGGAAAGTTAGGATTCTGGATTCTTATTCAGACCATTACTTTTTATATGTACATTATTTTTGAGTGAAATCAATTTTGTATTTTTATTTATTTAATTATATATAACTTTCATGTTCAAAGTTTCTTTATTTGAGGTATAAAATGTGGAACCAAAAATAGGTCCCAAAATAAATAAAGAATGAATGAAAAACAAGGTGTTTCTACTGTATTTTGACCCTTATCTCCCCCTACTTTATTCCTTGTCGACCTATTCATCGAGATGCCTAGGTCTCGGGGGTTTGGGTCATAAAATATTTACAATATTTTATTATGTTTATGTTTTTTATTTATTCTATAATTTTGGCTTTAATTACAGTATTTTATACACTATTTACATGCACATGCATGAATGCTAAGATGATGGATTTAATGCTATTTACACGCATTTACTAGGGTTTTTGAGGCCAAAATGATAGAATAAAGATGATGAAATGTGGATTCATCAACAACCTGTAATGGCAATGGATGTCCCTCTGCTAAATAGAAGACCAATGCCATGTGAGGTCTTAGATATCTCAGAATCATGTGGACCGCATCCATATGTGCATGTCTAGGCTGCTCCATGAGCTGACTCACTTATTGCAAAGGATATATCTGGTTGGCGGTGGTTACATATAGGAGCTTTCACGAGCTCCATGTACCTCCTCTTATCTACCTCCTCAGTGTCATCATCATATAACTTCATGCTCGGGTCCATGGGAGTAGTGACAGGCCTGCAGTATGCCACGCATGTCTCAGAGAGAAGACATATAACATACTTCCTATGGGTCATCACAAGACCTCGTTGGTTTCTGGCAAACTTCACTCTAATGAAGTAAAGTAGACTGTCAAGGTCCTCGGTTACAAGCTAATGACGTAGGAAATCCTTAGCAGTCCGAATGCATGGCTCATCATCTTCTGCAATAATGATGTCATCAACATAAACAAGTATAATTGTAACTCTTTGAGACCTCTTAAGAAACAATGAATATAAGCATTCGATCTCAAGAATCCATGTTGCTTTATCAGATATGAGAGCATCTGGAACCATTGTTCATGAAATCGGCCGCATGGACCGTATATGCTCATGCGACATGCAGACTGGACAGATTTCATGAATCGATGCATTATGCGCCCTCCCCGCATATGCGGCCCGCATATGCCCTGCATAGTGCTCCAATATCTCCAACTTCCAATCCTCTCATTTAGTGCTTTATTCCGTAGATCTGCCTCTTCCTCCATCCAATTGTAAAAATATGACATGTATTTATATACAATTGCAATTCATTATACCATCATATATATGCAGTATTTTCTGTTTATCTCATGTATTATTTTCATGAGTATATGCAATGTATCGTCAAATATTTTAATATATGTTGATTGAGGTTTTTCTCATGTACTGCATGTATGTATAATGAAGTTATGTTATTATGAATCATCTAATATGTGAAGTTTTTATGGCTAGATATTTTTTTGTGATTAAATGTTAGGCAATTAAAAGTATATACTCAACCATCTAACACGAATTGTTTTTCTTAGATCTTCTTTAACTCCACCTAGATACATAGATTCATTAGTTATGTTATTCAAAGATATTCATTTATTTTTAAATTAAAAATTAGAAAATCACGTAGAACCGCATATACCCCGCATATACCTCCGCATACCACTTATTCAGTATTTAATGGCATGTCTTAATGCATATGTGTGTTGCTTTCCTGAACCTTGTCTGGAATGCTCTTGAACTTTGCTTCAGGTTATAGATTTCCTTGTGAAGCATGCAAACTTTATGACATTCCCCCTTAGCAGTGAACCCAGGTGGTTGCTGCATATAGACCTCCTCCTGTAGGTTACCATAGAGAAATGCAATCTTCACATCAAGTTGATATGGAGGTCAATCTCGTGTCACTGTAATAGAAGAAGAACGCGCAGTGTAGAATGCTGGAGAAAAAGTATACTAATAGTACACCCCATAAGTTTGGGTGAACCTACGTGCCACAAGTCTTGCCTTGTAGTGATCCATGTCGTCATCTACTCGATGTTTCACTGCAAACACTCACATCCAACAACAGATGCTCATGTAGGAGCTGTAATAATGATCCATGTGCCACACAACTGTGGCACGGCCATCTCCTCCTCCATGGCAAGATGCCACTGACTTTCTTATATTACCTCATCATATGTCTATGATACCTCCATGGATGACAATTCCATGACAAATATCCTGAAGTCATCTGAAAGTTGACCCAAGGAGACATGGGTTGCACGAGTATATGTAGCAAAAGTATGTCTTTGCTTCCACGGAAGGTTTAAGAGGATGCAGGTGATCATGATGTGCTTATTGCTATCCCCCTCCTGCCTCCCCCTCCATCCATCCATGATTAATCATTTGGAAGAACTTATTTTGGATGCAGAGATGGAGATGAAAACATTCCTATATTGTAGATGTGGATTTTGGATTGAGGTTTCCATACTGGTTGATTTTTGGGATTCTTGAATTCTTTAAGCATTGCCATAGCGTCGTCATTCAAATCAATCTTGTGATGTATCATGTATGAATAACTGATATATGGTGGTAGTTGACTCTTAACTGTCTTAAATTATATCTAGTTTTCTTGTGGTATTTTTCTTTTGCATGTTCATATTCTTTTTTATATACCACATTTGAGTTATGTGCGCTTTCGCGGGTTTTCATGTTGGAGGACTTCACCCTAATTTAGGGACACAAGTTTTATTGCAAAAGGTTGGTGCATAACTTTGATTGCAAAAACTCAAAGGGGCAAAAGTGTAAACAGCCATTATTATATTTTCGAGGAAACATGGTTAGAAAGGAAGTGTGATTTATTTCTAAGCCAGTTTTTGTAAATATAAATTCATTATTTGTTAAATCTTATATCATATGTTTAACCAACATATTAAAGATCACATGTTTACAACCAAGACATAAAAACTACTTCATTACAAATAACAAAAAAATACAGGAAATCTTACATGTTGCTCAATTTTGTCTATAACAGGCTCTACTTCTAAATGTGAATGTACAATGCCCATGCCTTGTATCGTCCTATATAGTGCATTGTCTTTAACTTCAGAACTCATGCTAGCCTTACCATTGTCCTCTTACTGCAAATGAATGTTCCCAACTTTCAAACAATTTGATATGTTTGGATAGTGAAGGTAAATTATATTGCTATCACTTTATTTGGATGGTAAGAAACAAACATTTGATAATCAAAGCGCTGCAACAACAAATATCATGATAAAAAGAATTTATTAAGCCTAAACAAACGATTCAAAAGAAACTAGTCGACTTAGAATCAGAACAACGATATTAGGACGTGCATACATGGTTGAGTACATGGTTGAACCATCATATTCATCTTGCATTGAAATTAGTAGGTTAGAAGGTGTCAGTGCATCTACTTCGATCGCCCAACCGAATGAATAAAGTAGGAAAGTTCAAAATCTACATTGTTTCCATTATGATTCTGAAGATTATAACACATTTAATTATTTTCCTTTATATATCTATGCTTGCAAAATCGAAATCACCTCAACCAATACCCAACAATAGCTAATACCTAGATTTAAGTGCAATAATAAGACAAGAAAAATATAAAATATCACATGATGATGGATAAAAAAAATCATTATACTCGAGGTAGAACAAAGTGAATGTTAAGTCCTACACATACATCAAATCAAGCCACAACTCATCGATGATCCCTTCTATCATATACCTCCTCTCTTGACCTCCTCCAGACTAATATAGTGTTCTATGACAATTCAGCATTCATCAATATCCTCTCTCAAGGGGCAATCAAAAGGATGTACATGTTTGCATATTCTAGCTACCTCATGTTTTATTAGTAAAACGTGTTGTGTTCTCCTCTCTTCAAATAGTTGAGAATGATGCACCAAACAATGATAGTTTTTACCATATAGGCGCCTTATAGAAGGATCGATGGTCCGACTATCGTTTAAGACATGAAGGCACATTCCATAGCTTCAGATATGTACATGATGCTGACTTGGCAAACTTTCTCTCTATGATGTTTGTGTGTACGCACATGAAACTCCTTGATATCTTGTTAAGAACTTATCGGTATTGGATCCATAATCGACCTAATACATATATGTCTAAAGGTTTTCCCATAGTCTTTTCCTTCTTCCCAAACTTACAGGTGTATCCCATAATCGACCAAATGCATATATGTGTAAAGACTTTCCCATAGTCTTTTCCTTCTTCTTATATATATAGAGAGAGAGAGATGAGTGATCCTGTGAGAGCAAAAAATCATGAGAGCATGGGAGCAGTGATTCTGGACCACTTGATACTGTCTTCTCTCTCCTGGTTGAACCTAGTGGTCCAGAATCACTGCTCTCATACTCTCACGATTTTTTGCCCTCACAGGATCATTCTTATATATATATATATATATATAGAGAGAGAGAGAGGGCTTATCCAATGAGCTCCTTGCCCATTTGAGTTTTGGTGAGCACCAAATGTAAGCTCTCCACGTGTATTTCCATTTGAAAGATTGCCTATTTCGAAGGAGCGCAGTTTTGAAAGGATATTAATATGTTTAAGCCTTTTATATTTCCAATTATATCGAGTCCTTAAAAAAAGGAAGACAGATTTGGAAAAATAAATTCAAATCCTTAATTTTGTGCCGAATAAATAGTCATTGTACATTTAGTCAATAATATACATATTGTACTTAAGTAATTATGTGTTGCGAGATCAATAGTACTGAAACAGTATTCAGTAATTTACATCTGTAATATTACATTGTACAGAGATCAGTAATTCATTCATGTTACTCAAGTAATACATATTCAGTTCTCAAGTAATTATTGTTGTGAGATCAGTAATTAAGTATGTAAATTACTAATGTCCATATAATAAGTACTGATTACAAATGTCTATTTTATTGAACTCATTTTGAGTGTTACTAATGTTATAGTTACTTAATACTTTGAGTGTTACTGACACACCTCTTATTTACTTATATAACCTTTTTAATTACTTATACTGTATCGAGTGTTACTGATAGCAATATATAAGTTACTGGTCACGTGATTTTTTTATAATTATTCCATATTACTGATGTTGTCGAAGAATTAATGAATATTCTTGTCCATATTACTAAGTTATTGTGATTAGTTACTGAATTTATGGTTACACATCAATATATTCATTTGATAACTGTTTGTTATTACCTCTTATATTAGTTACAGAATGATTGGTTCTGTAATATTATCAGCAATGTTCTTCTTGCCTCTTTAATCAGGAAGTATACAACAATCATCAATGTTTCATTTTTAAATTTTTCATCCACGAATGATGTTGCGAATTGTAACACATCAGAAGTGTTCGGGCATCTGGAATATCTGAAATAAAAATACATTAGTAAACCCGTGGTTACGAGTTGTAGGAACTAAAGAGGAAGTAGTAACAATTATGTAGGTAGTAAAATAAAAATATCATTTCAGTAAACTATGTAAATACATTAGTAACTCAGTATATTTCCAAAGTAATGCATGAAAAGTAACAACTGTGATAGCAATAGTAACATAAAATATCTTATAAGTAAATACATTAGTAATTCGGTATATTTTCAAAGTAATACATAAAAAGTAACAATTGTATTAACAATAGTAAAATAAAATATCTTATAAGTAAAATAAGTAAATGCATTAGTAACTCAATATATTTTCAAAGAAATGCATGAAAAGTAACATCTATGTTTACTATAACTTTCTATTATATGAAATCAATATGCATTTGATAAAAAATCAATTAGATCTAAAGATCGTGGATCAAAACAAATAAAAATTGATATTATGAACACAACTTTATCATATATCTATAAAATTTCTCGAATAAAAATTACTTATGATCGAAAATATGCAGCATTCATGAAATAAATATTACTAAACTCATCGTCTCAATCGTTTTATCCCTAAACATTGTTAATAGACATGAAAAAAAATTAAAACAACAAAATTATGAAAGAAATAAATGATTAAATCATGAAAACAAATAGCATACCTCCACCTTACGTTGGAATGAAAGAATCGCCTTGCGTTGGAATGAAACCGTAGGATTTGCCAATTGAATACAACCGTCCACTTCAAGAAATGTAGATCTATTTTTAGAAATATTTTAAATTCCAAATTTGTTTATTTCTATTACAACCGGTTCCTATTTTTTTGAGATTGAATCTTGTGGATGGAAGGTTGCGATTGGGTGCTCACCATGACTCAAATGGACATAGGGCTCATTGGATAAATTCCCTATATGTAGAGAGAGGGGGAGTTGATCCTATGAGAGCCAAAATATGTGAGAGCATGAGAGCAGTGATTCTGAACTACCAGATTCTGTCATCTCTCTCCTCATTGATTACAACATGAGAGAAAAGAGCAGAATCTAGTGGTCCAGATTCACTACTCTCATACTCTCACAGATTTTGGCTCTCGGATCAACCCTATATATATAGAGAGAGAGGATTGATCCTGTGAGAACCAGAAATTGTGAGGGCATGAGAGCAGTGAATCTAGACCACTAGATTCTACTCTTCTCTCTCTTCCTGCAATCAATTAGGAGAGAGATGGCAGAATCTAGTGGTCCAGAATCAGTCCTCTCGCGCTCTCACAGATTTTGGGCCTCACAGGATCGTCCCTATATATATATATATGGGCGATCATGTGAGAGCAAAAAAATTGTGAGAGCGTGAGAGCATTGATTCTGGTACACTAGATTCTGTCTTCTCTCTCCCATTCTTCTCTCTCATTGTTAAATCTAGTAGTCCAGAATCACTGCTCTCACAGTTTTTTGCCCTCACAAGATCAGTCATATATATATTATAGTTGCCCTGATGGGGAACTAAATCAAGTTATGTCATCACCCTAGAATAAAAATAACTTGACCTCAATATTTATAATAATCAAAGGAATTTCTTAACTTCAAGGAATTCAGGCTCCTATGTGTCTCTAGACATTCATACAAGAGTTTTATTATCTCTAGAGAGCATAGAGATCCAAGAGGATGGAATCGTTAGATTCAAGAGAATCCTTGGATAACTTGATTTGATTAATTGATATCTATACACTATAATTGGGAAGAGCTAAACTTTACATGTAAAATTAAATTCTAAGCCGAATCAACATTCAGCGAGAGTGTTGAGTTTGATTAGATAGAGAAGAATTGATTTGGAGTTGAGGACGAAATAGAAGGTAAGTGGAACTAAGGTTCTGCACGATTGGATACGTCTACATAGAAATCCCCGTCAGACTATAAACTTCCATATGAAAGTTGGAACTTGGAATGGATCATATCCTTGGATACAAAACAATCTGCATTCTTTGGATTTGGGTTAACCCACTAGAAATCCTCGGGAGATGAACCTCCTTTTCTTAGGAAACTTCAAGGTTGAAAGCCATGGTGAATGAGGATAATCTCTCTCTCCCAAGCATGCGGACACACATAAGTACACATGTATAGTTACACATGCACGCTCTATGCACACCCAGGTATATACACACCCACGCAACCTTACGCACATGCACACATGCACACACTTGTGCGTGCATGTACACACACACACACATCATACACATACGCAGACTTACATACATGCATATATGTACCCATCCATCCATACATATATACACATTCATGCATGAATCCATACATGCACCTATGAATTCATCATGAGATACATTCATATATCCATCCATACATCCATAAATGCATGCAAACAATACATACACATATGTACATACATACCTATATACATGCATGCACATACATACAATGCATACATAAATACATACACACACATACATACATACATATAACATTCACTCTCTCTCTCTTCCTCTCTCTCTCACTCTCTCTCTCTCTCTCACATATACATATATATATATGCACACGTGTGCACACATACGCATGCACACCCACCCATGCACACAACATGTGCACATGGCCACACCTACACACAACACGCGCACACATACACGAACAACCCCCTTCTCCCCACCCCCAACTCACACACATTCTTACATACATAACATGTACTCACGTACACCCACACACATGCACACACACGCAACTATACCCACACATAACACACATGTGAAATGCACATGCATGCATACAAACCCAAGACATACATGTATGTATATAACACGTACTTGTGTACATATGTGTGCACGCAAACACACTCCAAGCGCATGTGCGTGCACACACATGTGCACATTTGTAAAACTCACCGATATCGTTCACTCATGCAAATATGTGTGCATGCACCCCCTCCCCGCACCCATCCCCCAACACACACGCATCATACATGGGACATATACATGCATATATAGCATGCACTCACGTACATATGCGTGCACTCGTGGACACACCATACACACACTTTGATTATATATAAGTACACATGCATATGTATACTTCTACACAATATAAACTTGTGTGGACATACATACATATACATATACATATATACACACGTATAAATATGTTAAATGAGTATTCTCCTTGGGATCGTATAAGAGCATGCTCTCACCTGTTTTTCTATTTTTTTGGAATGAACTCTTAAGTGGATTTACTTAGGATGATGTGTTTTGAATTTCATTTAAAATAGACATTCCTTAACATGTCCATCTTGAGAGGGTCAATTTCAGCAATACAAAAAAAGATGGAGGTATGTAAGTTACATGCTCCTAAGGAGCATACTCCTTTTCTCCCATGTGTGTGTGTGTGTTTGTGTGTGTGTGTGGAAAAATGAGGCTATCCATGCGCTATTTTTTCATAAATTTTTTAATTTTATTTTTTTTGTAAAATATCATCGTGTATATTCATCTATATATCCCTCCAATATGTCAATCAAATTTTGTCAGATACGGAGACTCCTATGCCCTCCGTCTAGAACAAGTAATTTTAATGGTCTAAACATTGTTGTAACATTGTTGTAATTGACTTTGTTCTAGATGGAGGGCATAGAAGTCTCCTTTCCTGACAAAATTCGAATGACATATTGGAGGGATATATAGATGAATATATTTATATATACCTCCAATATTGATTCGAATTTCATCTATATATCCCTCTAATATGTCAACCGAATTTCATCAGAAACAGAGATTCCTATGCCATCCATCTAGAACATGTCAATTACAACAATGTTTAGATCGTTAAAATTACTAGTTTTAGATGGAGGGCATAGGAGTCCCCGTTTCTGGTGAAATTTGAATGACATATTAGAGGGATATATAGATGAATATACATAGTGGTATTTTGCAAAAAAATAAAAAATTGCAGGAAAATGGAAAGGGGGCAACCCGTTGGATGCCTCATTTTTCCATATATATAAAGAGAGAGGGTTGATCATGTGAGAGTCAAACTGTGAGAGCATGGAGAGTAGTGAGTCTGGACCATTAGATTATGTTGATTGATTGAAGGAGGAGAGAGATGAGCAGAATCTAATGGTTCAGACTCACTACTCTCATGCTCTCACAAGATCATCCTTATATAGAGAGAGGGGGGTTGATCCTATGAGAGCCAAAAACTGTGAGAGCATGAGAGTAGTGAGTCTGGACCATTAGATTCTGTTGATTGATTGGAGGAGAAAGATGAGCAGAATCTAATGGTTCGGACTCACTGCTCTCATACTCTCACAAGATCAGCCTTATATATAGAGAGGGGGGTTGATCTTATGAGAGCCAAAAACTGTGAGAGCGTGAGAGTAGTGAGTCTGAACCACTAGATTCTGCTCATCTCTCTCCTCATCCAATCAACAAGGAGAGAGATGACATGATCTAGTGATCCAGAATTATTGCTCTCATGCTCTCACAGTTTTTGGCTCTCACAGGATCAGCTATAAATATAGGCTTGATCCTGTGAGAGCCCCAGATTGTGAGAGCATGAGAGCAGTGAGTCTGGACCACTAGATTCTGCTTATCTCTCTCCTCTCCTATCAACCAGGAGAGAGGTGACAAAATCTAATGGTCCGGAATCATTGCTCTCATGCTCTCACATTTTTTAGCTCTCATAGGATCAGCTATATATATAGGGATGATCCTGTGAGAGCCCAGATCGTAAGAGCATGGGAGCAGTAAGTCTGAAACACTAGATTATGATCATCTCTCTCCTCCTCCAATATAGGGTCGATCCTAGCTCTCACAGGATCGGCTAGGGTTGATCTTGTGAGAGCCAAAAATTGTGAGAGCATGAGAGCGGTGAGTCTTGACAACTAGATTTTGTCATATCTCTCCTGATTGATTGGAGGAGGAGAGAGATGAACATAATCTAGTGGTCCAGACTCACTGCTATCATGCTCTCACAATCTGGGGCTCTCACAAAATCAGCCTTCATATATATATATATATATAGAGAGAGAGAGAGAGAGAGGATTGATCATGTGAGAGACAGAAATTGTGAGAGCATGAGAACAGTGATTCTAGACCACTAGATTCTGTATTCTCTCTCCTGGTTGGTTGGAGGAGGAGAGAGATGAGCAGAATCTAGTGGTCCAAAATCACTACTCTCATGCTCTCACGATTTTTGGCTCTCACAAGATCACCCCCCTTCTCTCTCTCTCTCTCTCTCTATATATATATATATATATATATATATATATGGCAAGAGAGAGAGGAAAAGGAGCATGTTGCCTATAATAGACAAGCTCCCTACAGCATAGGTCTGAGTCGTCCGATGGAAATATGCCCAATCGTTGGACCCCCCATCACAACAACCCAATTATCACCCCCATGCCCCCACCCCCAAACCCCACCTCCCCCACATGTATACCCTAACTTCTCGTGTGTACGCCCTCCAGTACCACCGCCCATCGACGCCGCCCTCCCTCTACCGCCATTGCCTTCCTCCTATATTCCAAAGCAGCGGCACTAGACATCGGTGTCTCCCCTCGACCCTTCCTCCATAGGTGTTGCTTTGTGTTGTTCACATGCACCCCCATGCAACAACAAACAACATGCAGGTTTCCATCCAGGATTACTCTAAATCGAGCTTCCTCTTCCTGGGGAGGTATGAATCAATCCCACGCTAGAAAAGGATCCTCAATGTCGAGGTCTATGAGCTGCATGATGTCGCTATAGATTCCAACCACTACGGAAAGGGGCACCTCATACCGATGGAGTCGCACAAGCACCATGCGCTTTGGAACTTCGTGATGATCGTGCGCGAAAGTGGAGTCTGGACCAGGTGGTTGACCTCTTCAGGGATGCCCACGTGCTCCAGTTGCTATGCGCCTCCTATGACACCAAGCACAATCCTAAGTGGGACAATAACCATGTGTTGGTGTGTCTGGCCATGTTCGACGGATGCTTCCTGGTGGAGCTCATGTTGAATGACGTTGAGAAGCATGGGCACCAAGAGGATGATGACCCGTTCTTTCACAAGGGTAGGGAGCGATGGCATGTGATCCTCGTGTCACTGCTCCTTGCAGTTGAGCTCTTCCCAATGAGGTTACTCATACATCATTGTACGATGTTTGTTAGCATCCCTAAACTTCTGGTAATCGATGCCACTGCTTCTCGCACCGATACTCATCGTAGTTGCTGACAATGATGAATATGCATTCCATTATCTTTATTTTAGATTAAAATCCCTTATAAAACACATGTATATATTACTAAATCCATATTCTTACTAATCTGTATAAATATTGTACATATATTACTATTTTAACCTAAAATAAATAAATAAATAATAAAGAAAATAAAGGATTGTATATATGTAATAGATATAGGCTGACCCGAACCCCAAGAGAAGGTTCAGACTTGACCTGATCGACCACGAATAAAGTAGGGGGAGATAGGGTCTTTAATTAGAAAATCCAAAAAATATTGGGTTTTTATCACTTGTGTCCCTCTGAGATATCGCAATTTCAGTTATGCCCCTATCTTTTTGGTAATATCAATTGTGCCCCTCACTTCTTTCTCCGTTATCACTTGTGCCCTTCTGTCAGATTGACCGTCAATGAGTTGACTTAACCATGATTTTTTCAAACCTTGGTGCAGTTAAGAGGGGCATTATTGTCCAGACTCCTCTTCTTCCTCATCTTCCCCCATCCTCTTCTTCCTCCTCCAACCTCCTCCTCCTCCCTCTCCGCCCGGAACTCCTCCCCCGGCCCCCTGCTCCGAGCTCCGCCCCAGCCTCCCTCCCCCCCCCCCCCCGAGCTCTGCCTCAGCCTCCCTCCGGCCCAACCTCCCCCCACCCCCGCTCCGAGCTTCGCCCCAGCCTCCCTCTGTCCGGAACCCCTCCCTCGCCTCAAGCTCTGCCCCAACCTCCCTCCGGCCCCTGCCCCGAGCTCCCTATCATAACGGTTCCAGGCGGCAGCTTCAGCCTAAGCAACAAGGGGGTGACTTGGGCATGGGGGAGGAAGGGGTGGAAGGGGGAGGACTCGAACTGGGGCGGAGGGGAGGTAGAGGATGGGGGAGGTCGGGGCAGCAGGGAGGTCGGGGCGGAGGGGAGGCAGGGGGTGGGGGGAGGTCGGGGCAGGGGGTAGGGGGAGGTCGGGGCAGGGGGCGGGGGGGAGGTCGGGGCGGAGGGAGGCTGGGGTGGAGGAGGGGGCAGGCTGGGGCAGAGGAAGAGGGCAGGCCAGGGGTGGGGGAGGAGTTCCAGGCGGAGAGGGAGGAGGAGGTTGGAGGAGGAGGAAGAGGATGGGGGAAGAGTAGGAAGAAGAAGAGGACGAGGAAGAGGGTGTAAAATGGCCATTGAACCCTTTTTTTTAAATCAATCATGCTTATGTCCTCAAAGTTAACGTCCGTTTACACTGTGGATGGACGGTCACTAACCTGAGGGGCACAAGTGATAGATTAGAAATAAGTGAGGGGTACAACTGATATTACCAAAAAGATAGGGGCATAACTGAAATTGTGATATCTCGGAGGGGCACAAGTGATAGAAACCCAAAAATATTTTATAAACACTTTTCATTCTTTATTTTGAATTTATTCTGTGTATATTTGTATAAAACTTACACTATTTTATTTGTCCATAAATTGACCTCAAATTAGATAATTTTCTAAAGGGAAGTTGTATATAAAAAATTTTTCTAAATAATAAAAATAATCACAAAATAAAATTATGTACAGAATAAAAGTAACAACGTTCGGAAAAAGCCATAAAGTGATATTGAAAATACCAATTCTAGACTCCATATGAACTCGAATTGAATTAAACTCACTTCCATCATATTCGAAATTAAATTATCTTTAAAATGACAATAGTTTTATAATTTTTGGAATTGCGGATTGAGAAATGAATTTTTGGGGGTGGTTTTTGCAAATATACCATTTATTTATTGTATATATTTATTCATATTTTTTAATAATTCTAAATATTTTTAAATAATTATTTAAAATAAAAATAAAAATAAAAAATATATAAACATAAAATAACATAATTTTTTTATTTAACTATGTGTATAATGTACCATATGTATATATTATATGTATATAATTAATTTTCCTAAGTAACCACCACAAAAAATTAATTATTTAATATTTATTATTTAAATTAATAAAATACGAATTAAGGTGGTTCATTAAGTTATTGGTATTTATTATTATTTTAATTAATATAATTTCAAGAATTATCTTATTCATTAATCTAATTAATTTAATTCCACCATTAACATCTTTCCCTTTATTCCTTCTCTATTAATTCATTTTTTAATTCATGTTTTTTCTATTTATTTGGCTCCTCCCTCATTTGATCAATCCTTTAGTGAGAGGAGCCTAAGATCAATCTTGGTGTAGAAAGGTGCCCAGCTTCCGGGCTGTCCGGTGATAGCGAGAAGATCTTCGTCGAGGCTATTACAACATTCATTCGCTCCTACGGTGAGATCCACTTCATTTTCATTTTAATCTTTCATTTAAATAATTTTAATTTTTGTTTTGATTTCGTTGTCAATTTTCAATTTTAGATCATAGTTTCTCATCATTAATCATTGTTCGACGTCTATTTGATCCGATCCGATTCCATATTCACCTCCTAATCCCTACACATTCACGTTCTTCCTTACACGATCTCTCACCTCCGACTACATACGGTGGCCGGAGATCCAGATCCATTCGTCCACCTCGTTGGATCTGTATCCACTCACATTTTCTCTGTTTGATTATTTGTGGATCGAGTTGACATGCTCGAGACGGTTTTTGCATTTTATTTCATTGCAGGTATATGAACTTCAAAAAATATTACAAATAAAAATAAAATTTCATTTGTTATTCTCAAAAAAAGAAAAAAAGGAAAAAAATTGGGACAGCAGCCTCGCCGCCCTATCTAGCAGCTTCTCCGCGCGAGGCCCACCACCTCGTCGCTGACCAAGACCGCTGACCATCGGAGCGTGTGTCTCCATCACCGTTGAGCTCCATCGCCATAGATCGACACCTCTGCCTTAAGCATCACCAACCGAAGTCGTCGCTCCTGGAGCTTGGAGCTCTACCGACCACCAGAGCCATCTGCATCGTCGTGAGAACAGGGGACGTGTGTAACCCCTTCGTCGACCACCGCTCCATCACCATCGTCCTTCTGGAGCCCCATCGCTTAGAGGAAGACCCTCCATCGATGCTCCACCATCATAGCCTTCTCCTTCATCGCACATTAGAGTAAAACCGTCATCTCCACCGACCATTGATCGCTCGCCATCTGCAGAGCGAAACCCACCACCGTCCAACGCTCGGAGTAGAACCGCCACCTATCCACCACCTTGAGACTACCGAGAACCGTCGATCAACCTCGCCCTTCTACCGCTCGAAGAAGCTTGCATCGTCGCTTGAGCCACACGCTTGAAAGAACGTGTGTTGTTGCCCTTCTGATTTGGGGGAAGGAGAGGAAGGGGTGGCGCACCCCCCATCTGTCTTGGAGAAGAAGAACATAGCGTCCCTAATTCAACCCTAGTGGCGCACGTGCAAGGCACGTACACTGCTTTATTATTTTTGGGCAAATATCACTTTGGCTCTCCGAAGTTTCCGAATTCGCAAAAGACCGGTCTCCGTCTTGAGCACGTGCTTTGCACGCATTCCTAGGTAATTTGTAATTTTTCCTCGCTTTTATTTCTTGTTAATTTTTGATGCAAAAACTTTAAATAACTTCATTTCAGTTCATGTATTACAGACTCTATTTTCCTTATTTTTATCCTTAAATTAATGTTTTTCATTCTCAATAAATTCTAGAAAAATCATGTTATGCTCATGTTGTGTGCGTGTTCATAATATAAAATTTCATTGCATTTTATTTTTATTTAACATTATTAAAAAATCAAAAGCTTTACATGTTCAGTATTTGAAATTAGAAAATTCATTAAAATCAAAGAGTACGACACAAATTCTGAAAAATTGGAATAGTTTTATTTTTGTGTATTTTATTTCCTGTGCAAATTTCATGCATTAAATATTTTTAAAACTCTAAAAAATTGTAAAATATCAATAATCTTAAAAATCATAGAAAATTGTAGAAAATTCTAAAAATTATGATTTCACTTCTTGTTTGTAGATAATTTCTTATAGTTTTTAAGAAAAACAAATCCAATTATTTTTAGCTTATTTTATACTTTTAAATTGCAAAATATTCCTACTTGTTCGCTGTTTAGCATTATTTTCAATTTGTGATTTTTATAAAATCTATAAAAACTTGAAAATATTTGAAAAATCACCAAAAATATTCTAAAAAGGTATAAAACATAAACATTTTATTTTAACCTTTTTGATCATTTTTACTTTATTATAAAAATCAAAAAAATAGTTCTTCTTTATTTTGTATATAAACTTTCTTTAGAAAATATATTCTTGAAAATTAAAAATTTGCAAAACTAAACATACTAAAAACTAAAATCAGAAAATATAAAAATTATAAAATTAAAAATAAATTAAAAATAGACCAAGCATAGTGCACATTGAAATTTCTTATTCTTTTCATTAATTTTTCAATTATTAGAATAATCCTCGGAATTTGTAGCCTCCCTAAGTTCGATCATGTTTGCTATACAGTAAATTAAATAGAAAAATTCTTTTGCTACATTTTTGAATTTATTTTGCTTTGAGAATCAAATAAAAATTTTATTTGATGCTTGATTGGGTTGCGATGACACTTGTTCATGATACATCCAAATAAAAACCCAAGAAGAGTGGGTCAACGGACAACCAAAATGATACTCTCATATGAGATTATGCTTGTGTTTAAATGGAGTTTTCTATGCAACTTCCATCAAGACATTGAATCTTGGTCAATTGTAACTGCAAGAAGCTGTATTGGATTTTGCTTGTTGTGGCTCTTATGATGTTAATAAACTATAGGAAATTCCTCTACATTACTAATCATTATCTCTTCAAATTGAAGTTGTTACGGTCCTTTCACACAAATCAAATTTATAACTAGATGGTTTATTATTGGTTGCCACGACATAATTCTTAGAAATGATTTCTTACGAAACCCAATTTCCTAGTTTAAACTCTATGTGTTTACTTGTTTGCCCCTTTAATTGGCACCTATTGTATTGTTTCAAGAATAGTATATAAAGAAGTTATACATTGATGAATTAGTGATTCCTCACTCTAATGAACTAAAAATAGAGTTTCGTCCCGAGAAATTAGGACCATTCACTTGTTAAAATTAGGTCCATTCACTTGTTAATATCATAAAAGATGAGATTTAGTACATATTTACATGTATTTATTAAAGGTTTTAAGATGAAACATAGAAAGAATGTTAACGAATCATGGATTCATCAGCAGGAAAGGAAGGGGAAGTACGACAAAGAAAGGGGAGCAGGAGGAGCCGGCGATGGCACATATGCACCGCCGAAGAAGGCGGGCATGGTTAGACCTGGCCAATGGGTCGGGAGCCCGCCCGCCCAGCTCGCTCATGGGTCGGGCATGAGCGAAGAGATTTCGGGAATGGGTCGGCCCGACCCGCTCTTTGGCCCGCTCGTCAATCGGGCGGGTCGTGGGCATGTGTCATAAAACCCGGCCCGCACATATAAAAATATATGTTTAAAATTTATATTTTAGATACATTTAATATAATATACTTCAAGTTTTTGTTTTACATTATCAATATTACATCTTATATTATAGTTTACATACAAAGTAACACATATTATGGTTACTTGATTTAGAAAGATTAGATGATGCTAAAATACTTAATTATCTCCATAAATTTTGATTAAAATTTTAATTAAAAAAATACTTTACATTCGGCCCATGAGCCGGCCCAGACTTGGGCAGGGCTTGGACCTTAAAGTATGGCCTGTGGACCGGGCATGGCCGGGCCTCGGACAAGGGGTTTTAGAACCCCACCCCGTTCGGCCCAACCCATATCCCAACTCGGCCCGGACTTTGGACAGGTTTAGGCATGGTTGGTGCAAAGGCGACATGGACAACCATAGCGCTACCAGTGGAAAAGAAATTAAAAATAAAATTAAAAACTAAAAACTAAAATAATTATAATAATAAATATAAAGAGGTTAATGGGGCTACCCCGTGCCATTTTCAACGTTATTTGTTATTTATTTTTTTTGAAAAATATCACCATTTATATTCATCCTTATATCCCTCATATATGCCATTCGAATTTCGTTAGAAACAGAGACTCCTACGGCCTCCATCCAGACAGACATTTTTTAATGGTCGTTGGATTTTTAAAATCGACACTATCTCGATGGAGGTCGTAGGAGTCTCTGTTTCTGACGAAATTGGAATGGTATATAGGACGGATATATGGGTGAAGATACATGGTGATATTTTTCAAAAAAAATAAAAAATATCAAAATAGGAGCGGGGCATCCCCATTAAATCCAAATATAAATCTAAATAAATTATAATTAAAATGATAAAAAATAAAAATAGAAATATATAAATAAATAATGAATAATAAATAAATAAAAATAGAAATATATAAATAAATAATGAAAAATAAATAAATAAAATTAAATATTAAAAGAAAATAAATAAACTAAAAGAAAATAAAAGAGGGTGACTCATGGTAGCTCCAAGAGGGGCCATGTGTCGCTCCTAGAAAATCTGAAAATTAAATCCAAAAAATAGAAAAAAATAGCAAAAGAAGTCAAATCAAAAGTGCTCAACATGAAAGTTGTTCGTCTCAACGAGATCTACAACTTTCGTAAAAGATATAAAATCAAAAGAAATCATTTGTATAAAAAGTATTTTTGGTGATATCCTATAAATATAAAATACCATATTTTTGTATTTTATGAATTTTTAAATATTTTTTTAATTAATATAAAAATCAAAATAAAACTAGATGAAATATGAAATAAATATTTACAACATAATCTATTTTTTTTGGATTTTAAGTAATAATAAAATAAAGAAATAAAATAAGGGAACTATTATGCAGGTTAAATATACAAACTAAAGGTGATTTATTTTATTTGACTTTTGCTTTAAATTTTATTTGGATTTTTACACATTTTATTAAAACAATAATCAAAGAAAAAAATACAAAAAAATTAAATCAAGAAGAATTATTTTTGTACATAAAATAAAAAGGTCAATTTAGTCAGCATGTGTAATATACAATAGGGGCTCAAAACCTAATTTTCACATATGAACTACGATTTTTTGCATTTAGTCTTAATTTGAAAGGTAAATGAATGTACATTAATTCAAAAGTGAGTAGGGGTCCATAGGAGACTGTATGAGAGAGATTCACATTTAAGGGTTTTTAGTCTCAAACTATGATTTGGGTTTTATTGATTAATTTTACAAGTTAATGTTTTTTGGTATTTTTCCTTTATCAGTATTAGTAATATGTACAATATAGAGTTGATTTTATTCATTCAGAGTTAATGAAAACTAAATGAAAATGGGGAAAGATATTATAATATGCATGTGATATTTACAAGGAGATTTGGCTTCTTATTTAATGCAAATATGCATGATAAAATGCAGAAATTACCTCTAAGTGCATGAATGATAATAATGCAGAATACATGATGAAATCCAGCTAATTATTCGGGAATGAAGCTCTATTTTAATTTTTTAGAGTGAATAAGGTTTATTTCTAGTTTTGACCATCAATAAAGATAAATGCACTGGCACAAAAAATACGATGCAATCACAGTTGTTTCCATATTGTGTTGATCTGAAAATGTACTCTGGCATATCTTACCCAAAACCAAAATTGTATATCTTCAAGCTCAATGTTGTCAAATCTTTAAAGACTAATTCACCTGCTAGCCATTCTCCATGCCTCTTTGAGCACTTAACATAAAATCACAAGTTAGAAAATTAAGTGGGATTGTATAATAAAACATTGACATCTTTATTTAATATAAGTGTAATCTAGTTTACCTTTACTCGACATGTAGTTTAATAATGACCTTTCTCTCCACAAAATTAGCAAGTTCTTTGTTTTGCCTTTGTTTGAGAAGAATCTTCAATACTTGATTTTATACGATTAGACTTTCTTGGACGTCCCTTTGCTTTTACACGTTGTGGATCACGAATACCAATGGAAGCATGAGGCACACTTGCATTTGTAGTTGATATGGGTTCTTTTGAAGCTTGAAGTAGGGAAAGAGCATGATTTTGACGTAAGTCAATAATCTTATTTTGATAAACTTGGACCATCTCCGTAACTATATCATAATTTTGCAACTTAAACTTCCCCACACAAACATTTCATTCAGTTATCAGCGGAGTCCCCAAAGCATAGGAAGTGTCAGCTTCTTTTCGTTGGTATCGATAAATACATGAATAGTTTTACAAAATCATGCATCTAGTTACCATCGATTTGACAAATAAGTATGTAACAATTCATGGATACTCTTCTTCGTGAAAATATGCAATACGTGACAACATAAAATTCCAATCGAACTGAATTTCTTACACGAGCAAGATTCAGTACTGAATAAAAAGAAAATTCAACGGTATATTTATGACTTATATTACCAAGTAGGCAAACCTCGTAAATGGTAATGGCATCTCATCTTGAAGTTTTCTTACATTTACAACTCATAGTCTTCTTGTATTCTTCTTGAAACAATCTGAAGTTGGCAGGTGTGTAAAACTTCGACGCTTGTAGTTCAATTGGATGTTGTGATACCACGATGGCTTTTAATGATAATGCTTTGGTATCTTCACTCTCTCTGGTATTCCGACGAGAAGTCAAGGCTCTTTTGTATTCACGAACAAATTCATATAGTGGTATTTGTGAATGAACAATGCCATCAAAGCAAGAATTCATGCTTTCGCATCAATGACTTCAGAACATCTCTGCAAAGAACACATCTTCAAGTATACGAGAATCCACTATTGGCATATATTATACATTTTTTCAAGCCAATTTCCTTGCAGTATATCGTATGTAGTTTGCAAATGTACCCATTTACTTCCAAACTCTTCAATTGATTCAGATCTGAAAATACAATTATTGTAATCATGTTCAAACGTCTTGTTTCTTCATGGTTGATGCAGGTGAATCAAGACAGTTTTATTGATATTCCAACTACAAAATCTATGTACAACAAAAGGAAATACCAAAGCGATTGCTTCTCTTATTGCGGGCTCTTGATCAGGTATAATTGTAGGTGGCACCTTCCCATGCATACATGTCAACCAAGTGTTAAAGAATCATGTAAAAGTTTCTATCATCTCATATGCTAATAAAGCACACGCCCAAATAACACCGACTGCATGTGGTGATTAATGTCAGTGAAGGGTGCAAAGGACATCAAGAATCTATTCGTTCAATGAGTTGTATCAAACACCAATACATCTCCAAAATTCATGTAAGAACTCATGGCATCAACCCAAAATATGCTTCTTACCATGCGATCCAAATCAATTTCTATTTTTTTAAAAGAAATCAGGATCCATGTTCATCTTTTCCTCAAAACATATCATATGCATTCATCGCCAACCTTGTTATTTCATTTGATTTGGTTCCTACAAGCTTGACATGTAACATGTTTCCCGCCAGATGCACCCAAAACTGAAGAAAATTTGGAGGCGGTCAATCTACAAGTGTGTAATGTGTCAATATGACTTTTTATACAAGAAGATACTTTCTTGTGTGACTGAATCCTTGCCACTTTTGATGGAGTTTCCAACCCATGACTGTGTTATTCATGAAATTGTCTTACGACCAAACACCCTTCACCACTTTCATATACAAACATACTAGCTTCACATCCTTCTCGAATATCTCATCTTGTTCTGATTTCACGTCCTTCGGATCATTTATCATTAAGATCTCTGTATCGCTCATTCGAGCAAATAATTTTGCGAGCAATAACAGGGTTAGTTTTTGATGATCTACGCAATGTGCCCTTTTGTATCAAAAAAAAACAATTTGCCTTGCATATTCTAACGCATCATCTTCCTATTTAAATTTCATCCCAATGAATGGTTTCATAGCTTCTTCTTCATCATCTTCATTACCACATGCATTATCACAAGAGACGGACCTGTAAGCATCTTCATCTATATATGAATTATCACCACCATCTGCCCAAACTCATTATTAATTCTCCTTCCATAATGATTGCACTTGTGGCTACAAAAATTCAAGAAAATGGAGATTCCAAAAAAATGTGATGGCACGGAAATTTCAATTTAAAGGGACATGCATGTCGTAAGTTAATACAATACATGCACTCAACTACAACAAGGAAATCAATACCAATTGGAGACTAAAAATCCAATATAAGATGTTGATGGCTAGGGCTTTCCAAACGGGTCCAAAAATGGTCCTCATGGAGTGCGAGAATGGAGTGTCATTGAGGTGACCCACAAAGAGAACCCATGACCAATCAACAATTACCCACAACATATGATAAACAATGAATAATAGTGTGAAGCACAACTTATTATACTCTACAATCCTAAAGTGTATAACAAGTAAGCATGTAGAGATTGATCCACAGAGAGCAAACCAAGTAACCTATGATTATTTCTAACCAATGTGTATTATGTACATACTTGTCTTTTGTCCTTTTTGTGTGGGATTTTTATTTTATATATATATATATTAATTTTAATTTTAATTTTAATTAAGTAAATATAATAAATATGTGTATATAATGTATAGAAAAAATAATGGTATATAGTATAATATAGAGATGTATATAGCTAGATAAAGAGACCAATCAAATATACATACTGATTTTTTTTGTTTTGAAAATTTTAGGGTTTCCATTTTGCATATTTTTAGTTTCTTTTTAATTTTTGGAAATAAATAATTAAAATATAGTGTAGTATATAATAATATAGGGTATATACTATATATATGTATACATAGCTATATAAAGTAAATAATACATAAATATAGATATCAACATCTTAAAAATATAGGAAAATATTTTTTTTATTTTTTTTATTTTGCTATTTTGTGATTTTTATGGAATTTATACATATTTTATGGGTTTTTAAATAATAGAAAAAGGCAAAATAGGGAGCAAATAATATAGCCGAATGATTTTTGGATTTGAAAATATTAAATAAGTCCTAAAATATCCGGAATCATTTTAAATACGTATTATACATAATAAAGAAAATAATATAAGAAAAATCAATATTTTTGGATTTTTAAAAAAAATCGAATTTTTATAAGTTTTGGGTGTTTTTTCAATTTTTATATTTTTCTTTTGAGATTTTTATGTGAATTTTTGGTCTGGGGTGAAAATATAGCATAATACACATGGTATAATTTTTTGGATTTTTTAGAGGAGTTTTAATACTTTTCTGATTTTCATATCTAAGCAGGGAGAATAAAGGCATTGTTCGATTTTTAATAACTAATTAAATACCTTAAAATCCAATTTAAAAATCATGATAACTAATACATCATTCAGTGTAATAGCAATAATTTTTGCAAAACAAAAATCGAACATAAGCTATTTTTCACAAAATCCCAAGATAATTCAATGTTCATTACTGGTAAGGACCAAAATGTAATTAACATAAACTTTCTATTCATTTTAGAACCCTTAATATAAAATCCAAGGGCGTCTCTTCAAATTTTACACGAAATATAACATGTGCGCGCTTGGGATGGGTATAAATGTAAATATACAAAACGTGCGAACATTTTTACAAATTTCCCACACAAATATACACTGCATATAAAAAAATTGGGACAAAAAATAAACACATAAAATTGGGAGGATATGCATGCAGAATGCCCAACTCACGTGGGGACCCCACGTGAGCTGAGCTAGCATGGGTTTATGCACAATATCCATGAACTTGAAGGGCTTTGTTGCAATCCTATGGCTGAGATGTTCATCGCTTCACCCAGGATCCAATGGCTCAGATTAAAATTGGGGTGTTCCTACTGATCGAACGATGTCTTCTCTTTACGAAGAACAGGGAAGAACTTTGTCTCCCTCGTCCTTCGATTGATGATATCCCACTCCTCATGTGGTTGTTTTGGAAGCTCTTATGCTCTACATGTCTCGAGGCTCAGTCTGTAGCTGTTGGTGCTAACAGGGAGGTCCGAGCCTCGTTTAGGAGAGGCCTGGAGGTCTTCAAAACTTGGAGCACCTGGAGGTTCTTTGCTTATTCGAAATTGACCCAGAAGGGGTTCGTTAAGCCCGAAACATGCACGAAACAATTCCTGGGCTCGAAGTAGAAAGCCTTGACCCAATTTGAAGCTCTATGGCACAGAAGGTGAGGCGAAGGGAGGGACTCCTACGAATGATGGAAGAGGAGTCCTGATTCGTTGATCCAGCAAGGATCATGGGGCTTAAATGGATGGATACGATGAAGCGACGATGGGGAACGAAGTGAGATGGGTGGCTTGGTTGAAACATATCCAAATCACAATGAATCGACATGAGCTCTAGCGGCTCCGGCAAACAAACTAATTGGGACTACATCTAACCTATTGGATTAAATGTGAAACTAACTATGGAATTGAAAAGGCGATACGAAAATCTACCTAAGAAATAAAATGTGTAGCTCTTATACATTTTGTGTCGGCAGGGATCTGGGTAGGCCGGAGCTCGTCGTGGATCACCGCCTCTTCCTTGCTTCACCGTCTTCGAGCTCGGGGAAGGTCTTCCTCTATCACCGAGACTTCGACACATAAGCAAGAACACAGAGCAAAGCTCTAAGGGGGATTAAAAAACAAAAAGAGGAGATGGGGGTTATTTATAGAGGAATTTTGGTCGAGATTTGAGGATTGATGGCTGACGAGGAGAAGTGGTAGGTAGGGATTCAATGATAGTCAAAGATCGTGGATGATATGATTGTACAAGATGCAAGGCTCGATAGGAATGGGAGTAAGGTGGAGGCGGGAAAATTGCGAGAAAATGGCTTGCTCATGACTTCTGGCAGAAGTTAGAAGGGGTTGAGGTACAGTTGACCTCAGTCAACAAACTCTACCTCCTGGTTGGTCCACGTGGACCAACCAGTAAATTCCAAGGAAAAAATACCTTGGAAAATAGAAAATAATTAATAAATGAATTTATTATTTTTAGGTTATAAAATAAAAATAGTTCTAATTTTATGCAAAATTTAATGTCTATTTTTATCTATTTTCATCGGGTGTTTTATTTCATGTTACTTTTTACAAGTACAAATAGAGGCATATTCATCTATATTTTATGTATTTTATTTTTATTTTGTGTTTTATATTTTATTATTTTATACACAATTTATTTATTTACAACTAATTCAAATACACTTAAATGCATTTTTATTGTATTTTTCTGATATAATATGTACACTTAAGCAAACATAGGTATATAATATATAGGTATAAGTATATGTATTTCATCTATGTATTTATATAGGCCATTTTATTTTTGTATTTTCTTGATGTTTTTATTCTATTCGAAATATGTACATGTATTATAAATAATATGTACAAAATTATAAAAATATAAACTTGTAAAAATAATAAATAAAATGAATATTTTATATAGGTATATTATACAATAGGGGTCCAAAACTTAAGTTTTACACCTTAACTGCAAATTAAATGAAACCACCTTCATCAAACAGCTTATTGAAAGTTATATACAAATAAATGTGATTCTGAGGCATTTTGATTTTTTGTTTAGGAGATATGGGTCTAGGAAGTTTGGGTTTTGGCTATTTATTTTGAGTATAAAATGTACAATGTGCATGATTTTGTGTAAACCAAATTTTGTATTTTTCTATATATGATTATCTACCACTTTCATGTATAAGATTTATTTATTTGAGGTTTAAATAATAAAGAATAAAATGGGTCCCAAAATGGGTTATTAATGAACAAAAGAATGGAATTTTATTGTGTATTTGGCCCATATCCCCCTACTTTATTCTTTGCCAACCAAATCAATTCTTGACTTGGTCTCGGGATTTAGGGTCATTAAATACCTTTGGAATTTTATTCTTTTTCTTTTTTTATTCTATAATTTTGGCATTAAAAAGAGTATTTTCACATAATAAATGGAACAAATAATGAATGTTAATTTGTACAAAATAATATTATTTACATGCATTAGCTAGGATTTTTATGGCCAAAATAATAGAATAAAGGTGATGAAATGGAGATTCATCACCCCCCCCCCTATACTTGCCTTTGCTAGTCCGTAGCAAACTCTTATGCAATAATTATAGAAAATAAAAACCAAGAAAAGAAAAGGAAAGAAAGTGGATTGATTTTAATTCTCAAACTTGTCTTCACATAATCAAAGTTTGGAGCTCAAGTCGGACCTTTGGATTTTTAAGTGCGGTCGGAACCTAATTGGGAATCGGATTTGAAACACGACATCCTTCGAGAATCTCAAAACTCTACTCAAGTTTCCTCAATAACCAAGTTAGAATACTTCAACTCATATGCAAACCCATATGATTATGAATGTCACTTGTACAGTATGTGTGATAGTGGCTCCTCTCAATTGAAATGACAAAGAGACTGACTTCTCCAATATGAGAACCCAATGATTCCTCAATCCAACAATTCTTTCCTCAAGGAGAGGGGTATTCCCTTCTAAGTTAAAGTGACAACTAGCTCAAGAGGAGGGGGTAGAGACGAGGATCGACGGTAGCCAGTGTAGCTACCTATCTCAGGATGCTAGACCAGTGTAGTCAAGTCATCCGGTTGCAGTCTCACATACGTATGACTTTGAAGTTCAAGCTTGCTTATTGACTATACAAATATGTACATTCCGACGGGCATTTTATTTACAATCAGGCATGTCCACTTTTTGGGAGTTTTTTTTTTTTAAATACTATATACAACAGCATTTACATATGGACTTTTCCTCTTGAGACAGCAGACTATCCCTCTTTTGAAGCATTATTGTAACCCACACTCTCCTACCTTTAGACGTCTCTGCTACTGAATGGGTTGGGGTGCACTTCCCTCCCTAGACGAGGATAAATGTTTCCACTTGCATGTGTCTCATACCGACGATTCCAATCCCCTCACCCTTCCAACTGAGTTGAGTCAAGTAAAAGGTACATGTGTCCAAGCTAGGTCATTATCAACAAGAGTCATGTGTGTGCTCCGAAATATTCTACTTAGGCAGTCAAGATGACATTGAACCAAGTCTCCTATTCTCAAAGAATTCAGTCAACTAGATTTGAAGTACCTCAATTCAAGTTCCTATGAGGTTCCTGTGATTATGTAGATTTAAGGTCCAATCATGCTCTATTCTTTAGATTTTATTTAGACTTGTCCAATTATTAAACTCAATCCAAAAAATGCAAATATTATGCACAATGTAGAAAACATTTTTGTAATGTAATTTTCAAATTTTGAACTTTTGTGGATTTTTGAAAAAGGTTTTTGAATTTGTTATGCAATTTTTCAAAAGGATTTTGCAAATATTTTGAGGATTTTTTCAAAACCAAAGGTTTTTGGAAAAGAAAATAGGTACAAATATTTACATAGGGATGCATCTCATATTTACAAGAATTAAGTTTTTAAGGATTTACATTATGGATGTGTTATTATTTTTATGGATATATATTCAGTTGATGAAAAATGTTGATTTATTTGTATGATGTATATATTCGTCAAACTTATTTGAAAATCATTTTGCAACTGATTTTTGAAAACTATAGTCCAAATAATTTTTGTAAATAATTTTTACAAATATTTGAAAATTATTTCACAAATATTTTTCAAAAGTATATATAGATTTTTCAAAATAATTTTTGCAACTATTTTTCAAATATTTGTAAATAGGTTTTTAGAACATTTTATTTCACACAAAGAAAACAACTTTTTGCAAACCATACATTTTTACAAAGGTTGAAAATATTTTACAAAATATTTTTCAAATAATTTTCAAAAGTTTTTTCAAAATGATTTTAAAACCATTTTTCAAACATTTTGCAAAATATTTTTACCTAATTAATTACTCAGTTTATATAAAAAAGAATTTGAGGAGCAATAAATATTTTTTATCGATTGACTTAATGAATTATATGTGTGTATATATAGTAATTTTAGCCATATTCATTGTGAAAAAATGAAAGTAGGAGTTATGGATAAATTATATACAACGTATATACAAACCCCCTATACTTAGATTGAGCTATGTCCTCATATATTAGAGAGTAAAAGAGAAGGCGTAACTCGTATTGAGTATAGAAAAGCATGTACTGCAACGACAAAAGATTTAAAAGAATGAGAAGTCGGTTGTCCCCCCATACTTAGGATCAAATAATCCTAAGTATAGCAGATTGTATCTACATGTAGGGAGGGTCGAAAGTGGGAATCAACAACTCAACGATTTGTCATGTCTCCCCCTATACTTAGGGGAAGACGTCCCTTATTATAGATAGGAATAACAACAATGGAGTAGGCAGGTGGTGAAACAAAGAATGACATATGAAGTCACTCATCCCCCCTATACTTAGGATGAAGCGTATCCTAAGTATTGAAGCAATGAGTGAGGAAAACAAATAAAAAACTATATAATTGAAAAATAGACAAGAATAAAAGAATAAAACTAAAGGAAGAATTTTTCTCATAAAATTATATGAATATGTCGATGTTGCTGGGGTTGTGGATGCTTCTTCATTGCATATTACTTGAACTGAGTTGACAACGACCAAGAAGGTGTCATGTTCAAGGTACGGCTTCAGTAACTTACCGTTGACGATGAATCGTTGTGCCTCGGGCAACAAATATAATATTACAATGCTTCCATTGGCACACACTTCTTGTACTCAGAATGGCCCTGTCCATTTACTATTTAATTTGCATGCGAATATCTTCAACTTTACATCAAATAGCCACACTTTATGTCTAGTCTCGAAGTTTTTTCGTATGATGTATCGGTCATGCCAACGTTTAACCTTCTCCTTGTACATCAATGTGTTATCATAGGCATAGTCTCGGAGTTCCAAGAGCTTGTTCAGATCCTCTTTTCTTTTCTGGACACCTCTTTGTGAGTCCAAGTTGCAGATATTAATTACCCATAATGATTTGTGGATCCGTTCCATGGACATATGAAATGGTTTTTCATACACAGACGGTAGGGTGACATGCCAAAGGGAGACTTGTAAGCGGTTATGTATGTCCGAAGGATGAAGTCCAAAAGTTGACTAGTTCTTTCTATCCGACTTCACAAGCTTCTGCAGGATTATCTTGATTTCTCTGTTTGATAATCCCACCATGCCATTAGTCTGGGGATGACAAGGAGACGTGACTCGGTGCTCGATACCATACTCCTTCATTAATTTCTTAGCCTATATGTTAATGAAGTGGCTACCCTCGTCTGATATCAAAATCTTTGGAATTCCGATCCATGATATGACGTTCCTTCTCAAAAACCAACAAGTTGTACGGTTGTCTGCAGATCGGACGGGGATAGCTTCAACCTAGTGACTCACATAGTTAACGACAAGAAGGATATACTCATGTCCCTGACTATTGGGAAAGGGTCCCGTGAAATCGATGCCCCAAGCATCGAATACATCTGAGATCTGAATGAACTTCAGGGGCATGGAATCTTTAGTTTTAAGGGTGCCTCCCAATCTCTAACAGTCAGTGTAGTGCTTCACAAATGCTGCACCATCCTTAAATAGTGTCGAACACTAGAGGCCACACTGTAGTACCTTCGTTGTCATTCTATCTCTAGAGTGGTGTCCACCGGATTTGAGCGAACGATAATGCTTGAGAACACTATGATGCTCCTCTTGAGGAATACACTGGTGTCAAATACAATCTGCTCCTTCCCTGAATAGAAGTGGGTCTTCCTATTGGTAGAAATAGATTGTGGACAAGAATTTGTCCTTCTAAATTTTCGTCCAATCTTGTGGGGCTACACCAGAGACCATAATCGGCTCATCGGGAAAGGTGTCTGTGATGGGTGCATTGCTCAGTGGAGGCTCTTGTTGCTCAATTTTGGAGAGGTGATCTGCTATCACATTCTGAACCCCATGCTTTCTTTGATTTCCAGGTCAAATTCCTGGAGGAGAAGGATCTGATCAGTATATTCTTGGCATCCTTCTTCTGTTGTAAGTATCGGATAGTAGAGTGGTCAGTGTAAATGGTGACTTTAGATCCAAGCAGATAGGATTTGAACTTCTCAAGGGCGAATACCATAGACATCAATTCTTTCTATGTGACAGTGTAATTTATCTGAGCTTCATCTAGTGTGTTTGCTGGCATAGTGAATGGCATAGGGTGTCTTCTCTTTTCTTTTTCTTAGAGCAGCCCCAACTACAAAATCTGATGCATCTATCATGATCTCAAAAGTAAGATACCAATGTGGTGGTTGTAGGACGAGAGCTTGAGTGATAAGCTCCTTCAGCTGATTAAATGAAAGGAGAACATGTTGATTAACATTAAACTCGATCTCCTTGCACAGCAACTCTGTGAGAGGTTGGGCGAAGTGGCTAAAATCTCGAATGAATCTCTTGTAAAAACCTACATGTCCCAGAAATGACCTCAAATGGATGACATTCTGAGGTAGCTCAAGGTTGTTGATAACATCCACCTTCGTTAAATCAACTTCCATGCCACGCTTGGAAACAACGTGACTCGGCACAATTCCTTATGTCACCATGAAGTGGCTCATTTTCCAAGATAGCACGAGATTGACTTCACTGTATTTCTGAAGTACTTCGTCCATGTGCTCAAGGCAGGCATCGAAACTGTCACCATAGACTGAGAAGACATCCATAAACACCTCAAGAAAACTGCCAACCATCCCGACGAAGACTGCAAGCATGCATCTTTAGAATGTAACAGGTGTGTTGCACAGACCAAAGGGCATTCTCCTGAAATCATAGGTGTCGAACGAGCAAGTGAAGGTAGTATTCTCTTGGTCCTCTGAGGCGATTGTCACTTGGTTGTACCCGAGTAGCCATCCATGAAGCAGAAGAACAGCTTACTTGCTAACCTCTCCAGAACTTGATCGATGAATGGTAAGGGGAAGTGGTCCTTTGTTGATGCATTGAGGCGGCGGTAGTCATCACATACGCGGTAGGATGTTGGAACCCGAGTTGAAATCTCCTCTCCTCTGTCATTTGTAATGATGGTGAGTCTGGCTTTCTTTGGAACTACACGTAGGGCTCACCCATCTTGAATTGGAGATGGGATAATCGAAGCTTGTGTCACACCATTTAGTGATTTCTTTCATGACGATGTCTCGCAAATTTAGGTTGAGCCTTCTTTGAAACTCTCAGGATGGCTTGGCATCTTCTTCCAAATAGATATGATGTGAACATAGGGCATGATTTATCCCACGAAGATCTGAGACGTGCCAACCAAGTGCCTTACAGTTTTTCTCTAGAACTTGAAGAAGTCGAGATTTTTTATTTGGGGTCAGCCTATAACTGATGATGACCAGATACATCTTCTCTGCACCCGCAAGGAAGGCATACCTAAGGCATGCTGGAAGTGGCTTTAATTCTGGTTCTGATATGGCATGCTTCTCGGTTACTTCACAAAATATGCTATTATGTAGATAATATGCCATGACCTTAGAGGTATTTCTCACCTCAGTGGCTTGTTGTTCAACTGACAATGTGCCGAACATATGTGCAATAAATTCATCATGTGTCGGACTGGCATGAGTGTTCTGAATCAAAGAGATACATCAGCAAATTTGATTATGTATCCCAGGTGCCATCGAAGCTTGTGTCGATTGTGCTTTCTGAGGATTTCCAAGGTCCATGTGTCATTCAAAGAGAGTTATGTGTCTCTGATTTCTGCAATAAAGTCACAATCTACTTTATACGATGTTGCATGACTTTTATTAGATACGACTTTTGGTTCACTGACCATGTCTATGGTAACTCTGTGATGGCTCATGCTGAACGTAATCCTCCCAGATCCATATTCAACCATGGCCTCTACGGTACACGAAAATGGTCGTCCAAGGATAATTGGGGTCTGACATATCAAGGACTACAAAATTAACTGAAAACCTCATGTCATGTACCTTTACGACAACATCTTCCAACAACCCTCTAGGTTGTTTGATGGATCGATCACCGAACTGAAGGATCATGTGTGTCTGCTTTAATGGACCCAACCTGAATTCTTGCAGTAGTGATGAGGGCAAGAGGTTGATGGAAGAGTCGATGTTAAGCAGGGTCTGCTCGAAGACTTGATCAAAAATCCCGCATCTGATCAAAGGTGCTCCTTTGTCTTGCTTCTTCTGAGGGAGATTGGTGATAGTTGCAATTGTGCCCATGGTAAGGACGTGCTTCTCAACTTGTTGTTGTCTGTTGTTGTGGTTCTGCCGGCGCTTGTTTGTGCACGCTTCCTTCAAGCCTTTCTTAACAGCAAACACATATTCCATGGCTTAAAGAATGGTAACTGAACAATTAAATTCTTAAGAATATCCACGACTCTAGGATCAGACAATGCACTTTTTCTGTTTGCATTTTTTGGATTTTTGTATTGCATTAGGAAAAGGAATATTTACATAACTAAAATAAAAAGCATTGTTCTTATTTGCAACGACATTCTTGTCCACAGTATTATGTACATCCGATCTGCAAAAAGGTGTACATTCTGGAAATGAAAGTGTTGTTGGCGGTGGACGTGCAAAGCATGTAACCGATGATTATTTCTAACCAATGTGTATTATGTACATACTTATCTTTTATCCTTTTTATGCGGGCTTTTATTATATATATAATTTTAATTTTAATTAATTAAATATAGTAAATATATGTATATAATATATAGAAATAATAATGGCATACAATATAATATAGAGATGTATATATCTAGACAAAGAGAATAATCAAATATACATATTGGTTTTTTTGCTTTGCAATTTTTAGGGTTTTCATTTTACAAATTTTTAGTTTGTTTTTAATTTTGAAAATAAACAATTAATATATAATATAGTATATAATAATATAGGGTATATAGTATATATATATGTATACATAGCTATTTATAGTAAATAATACATAAATATAGATATAAACAACTTAAAAATATAGGAAAATGTTTTTTTATTGTTATATTTTGTGATTTTTGTGATTTTTGTGGAATTTGTACATATTTTTATGGGTTTTGAAGTAATAGAAAAAGGCAAAATAGGGAACAAATAATATGGCCAAACGATTTTTGGATTTTAAATATTAAATAACTCCCAAAATATCCAGAATCATTTTTAACATATACTATACATGATAAAGAAAAAATAGAAGAAAATTCAATATTTTTGGATTTTCAAAATATTTTTTCTGATTTTTATAAGTTTTTGGGTGTTTTCAATTTTTAAGTTTTTCTTTTGATATTTTTATGTCATTTTTGGTTTGGAGTGAAAACATAGCATAATACATATACTATAAGTTTTTTGGAATTTTTAGAGGAATTATGATACTTTTTTTATTTTCATATCTAAGCAGGGATAATAAAGGCACTGTTCAATTTTTAATAAATAATTAGATTCCTTAAAATCTTACTTGAAAATCATGATAATTAAATACAACATTCATGGCATTCACAATAATTTTTACAAAATAAAATTCGAACATGGGCTATTTTTCACAAAAATCCTAAGATAATTCAATGTTCATTATTGACAAGGACCAAAATGTAATTATCATAAACTTTTTATTCATTTCAGAACCCTTAATACAAAATATAGTGGCATCTCTGTAATTTTTACATGAAATATAACATGTGCGTGCTTAGGAAGGGTATACATGTAAATATACAAAGCATGTGGTCCTTTTTATAAATTTCCCACAAAAATATACACTGAATATACAAAAATTGGGGTAAAAATAAATAAAAAATTAGGAGGATATGTTTGCAAAATGCCCAACTCATGTGGCGACCGCATGTGAGCTGAGCTGGCATGGTTTTATGCATAATATCCATAAACATAAAGAGCTTTGTTGCATTTTTTCCTAATTTTTTTACACTCCCGACATTATTTAATAAACTAAAATTGAAATGCAAAAGGCAGAAGGGGTTTAGGGTAATTTACTCCTCGTAGTGCGCTAGTTGACAACCTGAATTTAATCACTTAAGCGCATCCTACGGCTGACATGCGCATCACTTCACATGGGATCCAACGGCTCAGATTAAAACGGGGGTGTTCCATCTGATTGAATGACATCTTCTCTTTACAAAGAACAAGGAAGAACTCATCTCCCCCGTTCTTCGATCGACGATATCCCACTCCTCCAGATGTCATTTTGGAAGCTCTCGTGCTCTACGTGTCTCGGGGCTCTCAGTCTGCAGTTGTTGGTGCTAACCGGGAGGTCCGGGCCTAGCTGGGGAGAGGCCTGGAGGTCTTCGAAACTTGGAGCACCTGGAAGTTCTTTGCATGTTCGAAATCAACCTAGGAGGGGTTCGTTAAGCTCAGAACCTGCACGAAACAATTCCTGGGCTCGAAGAAGATAGCCTCGACCTGATTTGAAGCTCTGTATCATAGAAGGTGAGGCGAATAGAGGGACTCTGGTGAACGGCGGAAGATGAGTCACGATTCACTGATCCAACGAGGATCAGGGGGTCTAAATGGATGGATACGATGAAGCATGCGATGGGGAACGAGGTGAGATGGGTGGCATGGTCGAAACATGTCCAAATCACAGTGAATCGACCAGAGCTCTAGCGGCTTCAGCAAACGAACTAATTGGGACTACAGCTAACCTACTGGATTAAACGTGAAACTAACTACAGAATTGAAAAGACGAAATGAAAATCTACTTGAGAAATAAAATGCGTAGCTCTTATACATGTTGTGTCGACAGGGAGTAGGGCATGCCGGAGCTTGTCGTGGATCATCGCCCCTTCCTTGCTTCGTCATCTTCGAGCTTGGGGAAGATCTTCCGTTGTCAACGGGACTTCGACACACACACACAAGAACATAGAGTGAAGCTCTAAGGGGGATCAAAAACAAAAATAGGAGGTGGGGGTATTTATAGAGGAATTTTGGTCGAGATTCGAGGATCAATGACGTGACGAGGAGAAGTGGTAGGTGTGGATTCGGTGATGGTCGAAGATCGTGGATGATATGGTTGTACAAGGATGCAAAGCTCGAGAGGAATGGGAGCAAAATGGAGGCATGAAAATTATGAGAAAATGGCTTGCTCGTGACTTCTGGCAGAAGTCAGAAGGGGTTGAGGTACAGTTGACCTCGGTCAACAAACTCTACCTCCTAGTTGCTCCATGTGGACCAATCGGAAAATTCTAAGGTAAAAAATATATTGGAAAATGGAAAATAATAAATAAATGAATTTATTATTTTTAGGTTATAAAATAAAAAATATTTCTAATTTTATGCAAAATTTAATGTCTATTTTATTTATTTTTATGAGATATTTTATTTCATGTTACTTTTTGCAAGTACAAATAGATATATATTCATCTCTATTTTATGTATTTTATTTTTATTTTGTATTTTATATTTTATTATTTTATACGCCTATTTTATTTCTTTATAACTTATTTAAATACACTTAAATACATTTTTATTTTATTTTTCTGATATAATATATACACCTAAATAAATATATGTATATAATATATAGGTATAAATATATGTATTTCATCTATGTATTTATATAGGCTATTTTATTTTTGTATTTTCTTGATGGTTTTATTCTATTCTAAATATGTACACGTATTATAAATAATATGTACAAAATTATAAAAATATAAACTTGTAAAAATAATAAAGAATAAATAAAAAAAATATTTTATATAGGTACATGATGAATCCACATTTCATCATCTTTATTCTATCATTTTGGCATCAAAAACCCTAACAAATGCCTGTAAATACCCTTAAATCAAGCATCTTAGCATCCATGCATGTGCATTCAGATAGTGTATAAAATACTTTAATTAAGGCCAAAATTATAGAATAAATAAAGAAAAGAAAAAGAATAAAATATTGTAAATATTTATGACCCGAAACCCCGAGACCTAGGCATCTTGATGAATAGGTCGACAAGGAATAAAGTAGGGGGAGATAAGGTCTGAAATACAGATAAAATATCTATAGTTTTCATTCATTCTTTATTCATTTTGGGACCTATTTTTGGTTCCACTTTTTATACATTAAATAAAGAAACTTTATACATGAAAGTTGTAGATAATTTCATAAAGAAAAATACAAAATTGATTTCACAGAAAAATAATGTACAGATAAAAAGTTATGGTCTGAATAAGAATCCAAAATCCCAAGTTCCCAGACCCGTATCTCACAACTGACAACTCCAAATGCAGTGTACTCACCTTTAATTGTATATAGAATAAAATAATCTATCCAATGGTGATAGTTTCGCATTTGGTGGAGCTACGGTTTGAAAGTTGAGTTTTGGACCCCTATTGTATACATGTACTGAATAAAATATTCAATTTATTCTTTATGTATTATTTATTCATTTTTATATTTTTATAATGATGTAAATAGTACTTATAATAATTATGTACATAAAAATTAAAATAAAAATACAAAAGAAATCCAAATAAAAATACTTGTATATACCTAATACATAGGTATCTTACCTATATGTATACCTATACTCTTTATACTTATAATTTATTTAACATACATAATAAATCAGAAAAATAAAATAAAATTATATTTGTTTATATAAAAGTGTTTTATAATTTTAGAAAATAAGGTATGAAATCAATAAAAATAAAATACATAAAATAAAAATCAAATACTTAAATACATAGGTATTATACCTGTATAGGGTTAAAAAGGTAACTTGTAAAAATATAACTCATAAAAATAATTAAAAATCAGAATAAAATACTACATAAAATTTCAAGCATTTTTCATTTTATAACCTTTAATTAATTCGGCATTATTCTATTTTTAAATGATTTTTCAAAATAATTAGCAGGGTTTTTCCTGGTTGGTCCACGTGGACCAACCAGGTGCAAACCCTAGTTGACCTCGGTCAACTAGGTGACCTAGACCCTGTGCCTCCGTCAGAGCCTCGTTTTCTCCCCGCATTTGCGGATTTTTCGAGGCGTCAACTTTCATCCTTTCGCGATACCATCTTCTGCAAAGTTCTCCACCTACCATCCATCTTGCTCGCCCTATGTTTGCATCGGACTATGAATCACTGTGGCGCAAGATTTCTCTTGGTCTTTGGACCCCTGCCACCTCGGGTCAACCCACTTAAAACCAACCCCTCACCTTTCGATTCGAACTCGAACACCTTCGGTCCACCCCTCGCGCCTACTCCGAGCTCCAGCGCTTCCTGGAGGTGACAGCTCCACCGCGAAGCCATCAGCCAAGGCAGCCGAGGTCGGAGGCGCTTCCACCACCTCCCGCAAAGTTGCCGGTCGAGGTACCCTTCTTCCCTCTGGCCCCGGCCATTGAGGGCTCGCCCCGCTCTTTTATTCAGCCCTTTTTACTCTTGTTAGCGTTACGATTCAAAGCCCTATCAAAAATCCAAGTTCCATCGACTATCTCAACCGATCAAGCACCTTGGCCGGAGCGCAACTCCGGTCGTGCACCCACATCTCGATTCGCACCTCTCCCCGACCATCCAAGGGTCCAGGCACTTTTCCCTGGACCCTTTGACCATTTTTGCAGGTCAAAGCCGAAGTGGAAACACCTGGAGGTGAGTTTTGAAGCTCGCCGGAGATAACGAAGCTCTCCAGCTCCGCCAGCTGCCAGCGAGCACCACGGCCACCGCCGTGGCTTTTTGACGCCCCCAGGAGATAGAGGAAGACCAGAGAAGAGCTGAATTGGCAGCCCTGGAAGAATTGAGAGATACAGCCTTTTCCAACAGCCTACAGTACAAGGAAAAAGTCAAGACATGGCACGATTCGCATATCAGCCATAAACAGTTTGAGCCAGATCAGAGAGTATGGTTGTTTGATTCCAGGCTGAAATTATTCCCAGGGAAGTTGCAGAGCAAGTGGAAAGGTCCGTATGTGGTTAGGAAGGTACATGACAATGGCAGCATCGACATATCCGAACCGTCATCTACATCTACCTTCCGCGTCAATGGTCAACGCCTGAAGCTATATCTAGATCATGATCCGCCGACCATTGGCGTTGCCCCCATTCTTCTGGTATGAGATGTGTCCTTTGATTCTGATCATCTGCATCTCATACATGGTGATCAAGTCCATCTTCCGTTGTACATATCCATCTGTTTATACCACTTTTTCGTCTGTTGATTTATTTTCTTCTTTTCTTCTTTTCTTCTTTTCCTTTTCTATCTTCTGTATCTATCAAAAAGGTGCCGCCCTTGTAGACAGTTGTCCATACTTAGGACGTACTTTGTCCTAAGTATAGGGGGGTTGGCACCCCGAGTTTCTCTAGTCTTTTCGATCCTCTCCATTGTCTCCTCTTCTTGTCTATACTTAGGGACATTTTACCCTAAGTATAGGGGGAGACAATCTGAGTACGATCTGTTCATTCCCGCCCTTGACCCTCCCTGCGTTGTGTACAGTCTGTTATACTTAGGATTATTTGATCCTAAGTATAGGGGGGACGGTCGACTTCTCATTCATTGATTCCTTCGTTATTTATTTATTCTTTAGACTTGTCTATACTTAGTACGAGTTATGTCATCTCTTTTCTCTCCGATCTATGAGGACATAGCTCAAGCTAAGTATAGGGGGGTCGTATATACTGCGTATATACTTTAGCCATAACTCGTACTTTTGTAATTTCCTAATAGTATGGCTAATCATTCTTTAAAATTCATTAAAAATCCTTAATAAAAAGATGTGGTTATTCCTCAAATTCTTTTTGTAATTACTGATTAATAAATCATGTGAAAATGTTTTTTGCAAAATGTTTGAAAAATGGTTTGAAAATTTTTGTGAACATCTATTGAAAACTATTTTGAAAATGTTTTGTTACATGTTTTCAACCTGTGTAAAAATGTGTGGTTTGTAAATCTTCTTTTCTTTGTGTGAAATAAAATGTTTGAAAAATGATTTGCAAATGGTGTGAAAATGGATGCAAAAATGATTTGAAAAACCTATATATACTGTTTTGAAAACCTTTGCAAAAATGTTTTCAAATGTGTGTAAAATGTTTGTAAAAATTATTTTGGACTAGAGTTTTCAAAAATTGTGTGAAAAGCTTGTGTCAAATAAGTTTGAGGAATACATACATCTCACCAAAATCCACTATATCTATATATGTATAAAATTGATCACTTACCCTGTAAATGCTTAAAATCCACTTCTTGTACATATAAGAAGCACTCCCGTGTACATATTTTCACCTAGTTTTCAGCCAAAAACTTTTTGTTTTCAAAAATCCCAAAAACATTTGCAAAACTAAAATCCAAAAACATTTGAAAAACCTTTTTGAAAAATACAAAAAATTGCATCTGCATATGCATCATCATCATATTTTCAAAAATCCATAAAAAGTTCAAAATCCTTGAAAATTGCATCACAAAAATATTTTCTGCATTGCATAGCATTCGCATTTTTCGGATTGAGTTTGATAGTTGAACAAGTCTAAGTAAAATCTGGAGATTGGAGCTTGATTGGACCTTAAAATCTACCTAATAACAGGAACCTTATAGGAATTGGGTTTGAGGTACTTCAGGTCTAGTTGACTTAATTCTTTGAGGATCACGGGACTTGGTTCAATGGATTCTTGACTGCCTAAGTAGAGTATTTCGGAGCATACGCACGACTCTTGTTGATAATGACCTAACTTGGACACTTGCACCTTTCACATGGCTCAACTCAGTTGGAGTGGTGAGGGGATTGGATTTGCCGATATGAGACGCACATAAGTGGAAACACTTGTCCTCCTTTAGGGAGGGAAGTGCACCCCAACCCGTCCAGTGATTAGGAAGTCTAAAGACAGGAGGCTGTGGGTTGCGATAAAGCTTCAAAAGAGGGATAGTCTACTGGCTCAAGAGGAAAAACTCCTTATGTAAATGTTGTTGTATATAGTATTCAAAAAAAAAGAGTTCAGGCATGTACAAAAATAAAAAGCCTGCAAGTATGTACAAAATCAATAAGCAAGCTTGAGTTCCAAAGTCAAATATGTGAGCCTGCAGCAGGATGACTTGACTACAACCGGTCTTGCATCCCGGGATAGGTAGCTACACTGGCTACCGTCCATTCTTCTCTTCACTCCCTCCTCTTGAGCTGGTTGCCACTTGAACTTAGAAGGGAATACCCCGCTCCTCGAGGATGGAGCTGCTGGATTGGGGAATCATTGGGTTGTCGTACTGGAGAAGTCAGTTTCTTTGCCATTCTAGTTGGGGAGAGCCACCATCACTTACATTGTACGAGTCAGATTCATAGTCGTGAGAGTTTGCGTATGAGTTGAAGTATTTCTGACCTGGCTATTGAGGAGACTTGGACAGAGTTTTGGGATTCTCAAGGACTGTTGGATTTCAAACACGGTTCTCACTAAGGTTCCGCACGCACTAAAATTCCAAAGGTCCTACTTAAGCTCCAAACTTTGATTTTGCGAAGACAAGTTTGATAATCAAATAAAATCCACATTTCTTTTTCTTTTCTTTTCTTTCTTTTGCACTTATTGCATAAGTGTTTGCTAGGGACTAGCAAAGGTAAAGTATAGGGGGATGATGAATCCACATTTCATCATCTTTATTCTATCATTTTGGCATCAAAAACCCTAACAAATGCATGTAAATACCCTTAAATCAAGCATCTTAGCATCCATGCATGTGCATTCAGATAGTGTATAAAATACTGTAATTAAGGCCAAAATTATAGAATAAATAAAGAAAAGAAAAAGAATAAAATATTGTAAATATTTTATGACCCGAAACCCCGAGACCTAGGCATCTTGATGAATAGGTCGACAAGGAATAAAGTAGGGGGAGATAAGGTCTGAAATACAGATAAAATATCTATAGTTTTCATTCATTCTTTATTCATTTTGGGACCTATTTTTTGTTCCACTTTTTATACATCAAATAAAGAAACTTTATACATGAAAGTTGTAGATAATTTCATAAAGAAAAATACAAAATTGATTTCACAGAAAAATAATGTACAGATAAAAAGTTATGGTCTGAATAAGAATCCAAAATCCCAACTTCCCAGACCCGTATCTCACAACTGACAACTCCAAATGCAGTGTACTCACCTTTAATTGTATATAGAATAAAATAATCTATCCAATGGTGGTAGTTTCGCATTTGGCGGAGCTACGGTTTGAAAGTTGAGTTTTTGACCCCTATTGTATACCTGTACTGAATAAAATATTCAATTTATTCTTTATGTATTATTTATTCATTTTTATATTTTTATAATGATGTAAATAGTACTTATAATAATTATGTACATAAAAATTAAAATTAAAATACAGAAGAAATCCAAATAAAAATACTTGTATATACCTAATACATAGGTATCTTACCTATATGTATACATATACTCTTTATACTTATAATTTATTTAACATACATAATAAATCAGAAAAATAAAATAAAATTATATTTGTGTATATAAAAGTGTTTTATAATTTTAGAAAATAAGGTATGAAATTAATAAAAATAAAATACATAAAATAAAAATAAAATACTTAAATACATAGGTATTATACCTATATAGGGTTAAAAAGGTAACTTGTAAAAATATAACTCATAAAAATAATTAAAAATCAGAATAAAATACTACATAAAATTTCAAGCATTTTTCATTTTATAACCTTTAATTAATTTGGCATTATTCTATTTTTAAATGATTTTTCAAAATAATTAGCAGGGTTTTTCCTGGTTGGTCCACGTGGACCAACCAGGTGCAAACCCTAGTTGACCTCGGTCAACTAGGTGACCTAGACCCTGTGCCTCCGTCAGAGCCTCGTTTTCTCCCCGCATTTGCGGATTTTTCGAGGCGTCAACTTTCATCCTTTCGCGATACCATCTTCTGCAAAGTTCTCCACCTACCATCCATCTTGCTCGCCCTATGTTTGCATCGGACTATGAATCACTGTGGCGCAAGATTTCTCTTGGTCTTTGGACCCCTGCAACCTCGGGTCAACCCACTTAAAACCAACCCCTCACCTTTCGATTCGAACTCGAACACCTTCGGTCCACCCCTCGCGCCTACTCCGAGCTCCAGCGCTTCCTGGAGGTGACAGCTCCACCGCGAAGCCATCAGCCAAGGCAGCCGAGGTCGGAGGAGCTTCCACTACCTCCCGCAAAGTCGCCGGTCGAGGTACCCTTCTTCCCTCTGGCCCCGGCCATTGAGGGCTCGCCCCGCTCTTTTATTCAGCCCTTTTTACTCCTGTTAGCGTTAGGATCCAAAGCCCTATCAAAAACCCAAGTTCCATCGACTATCTCAACCGATCAAGCACCTTGGCCGGAGCGCAACTCCGACCGTGCACCCACATCTCGATTCGCACCTCTCCCTGACCATCCAAGGGTCCAGGCACTTTGCCCTGGACCCTTTGACCATTTTTGCAGGTCAAAGCCGAAGTGGAAACACCTGGAGGCGAGTTTTGAAGCTCGTCGGAGCTAACGAAGCTCTCCAGCTCCGCCAGCCGCCAGCGAGCACCACGGCCACTGCCATGGCTTTTTGACGCCCCCAGGAGATAGAGGAGGACCAGAGGAGGCTCCAGCCCGAGTTTGAAGCCTAGAAGCCACCGGAGTCGGCCGGAGGAGCTCGAGGAACCTCGCCCAGTCGGAGCTCCGTCGTGTTCTTCTAGCCGCCTTCGCCACCGTCCGATCAAGGGTGGAGTCCCAGATCGAGCAGCTACCGTTGGATCTCCACCAGCTTCGACCGTTGATCATCGCTGGAGATCTGATCGTCGCCGCTCATCCGCGAAGCGTCATCGGCCGTTCATCAAGCGCCACGTGTCTAAGTGGCTCCTTCAACGCCGTTAGATCGCGCGTCGAGGGTATTTTGCATCTACACCCTCGCGCCTTTTGTATTTATTATTTAGTATTTAAACTTTCGTCTGTAGCGTAAAAACTTTGGGTTATTTGCACAAAGACCCCCGAGCTTTCCATATTTGCATCCAGGTCCTTCGCCACGTCACCCCACGTGACCTATACACGTGAGGTGGGGGCATTTTGCAGAGGGGCCCTCGGGCTTTGTTGTATTTTGTTCTAGTACTAAAACTTTGGTATCACGTGTAAACTTTTTGGGAAATTTGCAATTAAGCCCCCAGGGTTTTGGATATTACATTCTAGTCCTCGCTAGGCGCGTGCAAGTCACGCGCACTGGTGGGAAAATTGCTAGGGTACCCAGGCGGGTTTTGTAATTGTGTTTTAGTGCTATAAATTAAATATTCAGTTCAATATTTTTGTGGAAAATTGCATGTGAGCCCCTGGATGTTTGAAATTTTGCATAAATACCCCTGCCAGGCCTGTTTAATACTTGGATGCTTGTTCTAATTATTTGACTTATCATTTTAAGTCCAAAAATTCCACAAAATAGGGTTAAGCTCCTGGACACGTGTACTTTAACGCTATAATTTTAGTTTTTGGTTTTATTTTATTTTGATATTTATTAAAAATCAAAAACATGCTTTTTGTGCACTGTCTAGCTTAGAAAATGCCAAAAAATATTAAAACACTTCGAAAAATTACAAAAAAATTACCTAGTGTCTATTTTATTCTATTTTAGTGTCAGTCCAAAAATCACTAAAAATCTCAAAAGAAAAACATTAAAAATTTGAAAACACTCAAAAACTTCAGAAAAATATATAAAATCAAGGAAAACTCTAAAAAATACAAACTTAGGTTCTGTGTGTTCCTCATTTTGTTCTTTTTATTTGAAAAATACTGTAAAAAAATTTTGGTTGGTGTTTGCTAATTTTAATTCCCATTTTATTCACAGCCAGCACTATTTGCACTGTTTTGACTTATTTCAGTAGTTAAAAATACCAAAAACACCTTGAAAAATCCCCAAAAATCACAAAAACAGTAAAAAATTCTAAAAATATTAAAAACATTTTATTTCTTAATTTTTGGTTGCTTTTGCACATTTTTATAAATATTTTAGCTTGCCTTTCATTACATTGTTTTTAAATTCCAATATTGAAAAAAAGAAATATAAAATATAAAATATAAAATTATAAAAAAATTAGAAAATTAAAAATCAAAATACAAAATTAAAAATTAAATTAAAATAAAAAAATAAAAAATTAAAAAGCCACAAAAACTTAGTTGTTTGCTTGCTTAGTGTAGACACTTCACACATACACATTCACTTGAGCACACTTGTTTGAATTACCCTGCTTGCTCCCTGAGTTCGAACTCTCTGCATACTTACCCTTTACATCATTTGTGCAGAGTTAAAAATAAATTTGACTCCACACCTGTTTCTCATTATTTGATACTTGATTGTGGGTTCATTGTTGATTAATTACATTTTATTGTGGGTCGCCACAGCGACGTATTTAGACCCTCGATAAATATTTCTAATTTTATGCAAAATTTAATGTCTATTTTTATTTATTTTTATGAGATGTTTTATTTCATGTTACTTTTTGCAAGTACAAATAGATATATATTCATCTCTATTTTATGTATTTTATTTTTATTTTGTATTTTACATTTTATTATTTTATACGCATATTTTATTTCTTTATAACTTATTTAAATACACTTAAATACATTTTTATTTTATTTTTCTAATATAATATATACACCTAAATAAATATATGTATATAATATATAAGTATAAATGTATGTATTTCATCTATGTATTTATATAGGCTATTTTATTTTTGTATTTTCTTGATGGTTTTATTCTATTCTAAATATGTACACGTATTATAAATAATATGTACAAATTTATAAAAATATAAACTTGTAAAAAAATAAAGAATAAATAAAATAAATATTTTATATAGGTACACTATACAACAGGAATCCAAAACCTAACTTTTACACCTTAACCCCGCATTAAATAAAACCACCTTCATTAAATAACTTATTAAAGTTATATACAATTAAAGGCGATTCTGAGGAATTTTGAGTTTTCATTTAGGAGATATGGGTCTGGGAAGTTTGGGTTTGGCTCTTTATTATGATTATAAAATATACATTGTGCGTGATTTTTGTGTAAACTAACTTTTTTATTTTTCTATATATGATTATATACAACTTTCATGTACAGGATTTATTTATTTGAGGTATAATAATAAAGAATAAAATTGGTCCCAAAATGGGTTAGTGATGAATAAAAGAATGGAATTTTACTGTGTATTTGGCCCTTATCTCCCCCTACTTTATTCCTTCGACCAAATCAATTCTTGACTTGGTCTCGAGGTTTAGGGTCATAAAATATTTTTGACATTTTATTCTTTTTTCTTTTCTTTATTCTATGATTTTGGTGTTAAAAATAGTGTTTTCTACACAATAAATGGACCAAACAATGAATGTTATTTTGTACAAAATAATGTTATTTGTATGCATTAGCTAGGACTTTTAAGGCCAAAATGATAGAATAAAGGTGATGAAATGGTGATTTATCAACTGCCACATTCCCATCAATTTAAAGCAATAAATGATAACTAATAGAGAACTAGTATAACATTTATTGGATTCAAGCCTGCAATAAATAATAGTGCCACAATTGGATATCCATACCAACTGATTCAATACATTTCAGATACGTCTATGAAATATGTATTATACTTTCTATTTTATCAAATGGAGATTTTATTGCTTTGAATAAAACTGGAAGTACTTCATTGAATAAAAGATGTGCAACTTAACACAATTTGATCAATTGAAGTCAATTATTTTTCGAGTTTGGGTGGAATTTGGATTTTACTCGTTATTTACTTTTTCATTGTCAAGAGTTCATTGTATGTATCTATGTTGATGAGAGACTTAATGGATTTTGATTCACTATCACAGTTCTTCCGAAAAGGCTCTAATTACTTAGAGCTCAAAATTAAGTAGTCTTAGATCATCGCCCATCAAAGCAATGTTAGTTTCAGAAGCTTAAATTATTGTTGACTGGGAAAATTAAGGAATGATCATTGATTAATTAAAAAAATTTGAACATCAGATGGGATCTCAAGTATATTAACTGATGCAAAGCTATAAAAACACAATGCTCAAGTTATCATGAAATTGAAGAACTGTCCAAACTCGAGACATGGATCAAGCGGATATATTTTATTGATGGATAGCATGGCGATGCCACAGATGATTAAGAATAATATGATGCTGTGTGGACCTTGCTAGAGAGAGGATGTAGGGATGTGTGTGACGATCACAAATGGTTGTCGTCGATGAGGCCCTCATCGCGGGTGCATTCTACAGGGTGGAGGAGAGGAGCACGTGAGGATCACATAGGTGTGATGCTGGTGAGCTCCTATCTTGTGTGCACACGGTTAGAGGAGATATGGTCGGTGCATGTGCTGCAGATGGGAGGAGATGAGCATGTGGGGAGGGCATGTCGCTGCTTTGGAAGATGGGAGGAAGGTGACGTCGATGGAGGTATGGCGGGAGGGTGGTGCCAACGTCCAGTGTCGCTGCTTTAGAAGATGGGGGGAAGGTGGCGTCAGTGGAGGGTGGTGGGTGGCACCGATGTCCAGTGTTGTTGCTTTGGAATATGGGAGGAAGGTTGTGCTAGTGGAGGGATGGTGGCGTCGATGGAGGGGTTGTGGTGTGGTTAGGGCATCTACGTAGGGGAGGCAGGTTTGGGGGTGGGGTGTGGCCGTGTGGGAGTGAGAAGAGGGATCTTGTGATGAGGGATCGAACGACTGGCATATTTCCACAGGGAGCTTGCCTGCTATAGGCAACATGCTCCCTTTCCTCGTATATATAGGATAAAATGTGCATGCCCTCAGGGGGAGCTAACTTAGCTCCTCAGCATTTTTTCTCGTATTTTTGTGGATTTTTTTAAAAACACATGGAGGGATTTTAATAACTCAATGATAATATACTGCCATTCAAATTCCATGTAAAATAGACACTGTTAAGTCATCAAAAATTGACATTTAGTGATCTAAGCCAATTTCTAAACATGTATCTATTTCTATTTCCAGGATTTCGGTCCCATGTCGACCAATATTTGACCGAAATTTGGTCCATTTCAACATCTTTAGGTCCAAATAACCGAAAGGTGTAATCTCTTCACGTGTGAGCATCGAATTTCGGCCGAAATATGTCCTTATCGAGCACTTTTGACCGAAATGGTCAAAAGATGGTGAAATGACTAAAAAAGGGTGAAATGACCAAAGTTGGCTAGACTCTTTAAATTTTGGACACACTAGGCATAGATTATTTGAATTTTAGACTCATTAGGATACCTAGCTAATATTTTATACACCTATAAGAAGATATTTTAGATTTCATCCGTATTATATTGGTTGTAGGCCCAAGACAAAGATTCTTTGGAGGCCAATAAATACTGCCATCCATTGCACCATTTCACCACACACACACAACTCAAAGAGTTCTCACAACTCACAAGCCTTCTTGCTCTCCTTGATCTCTCCTTGAAGACAAGTCTTGTTGTGTTTGTGACTGTATGTAAGTACTTTCATTATAATTATGTTGTTATCCATGATTAATTTTCAATTTCTCATTGATCTAAATATATAATGAATGCATGTTATACCATTTTGGAAATTAGAGCAAACTCCCGATGATGAAATCATTATCTAACTATACACCATTTTCGACAAACACCACCATTATTATCAAAGAATGCATCGAATCGTTCTACATATATGTTCAATAGAACATACAGTTAGGAATCAAATCCTATGATCCATATCAACACTTTGGATATCTTTAATGATAGCTTTAGCCAAAGACTTCCTCTTTGATAAATATATTAATGATAGTAACAGTCAATAATTTCTTTTGATTGGATACAACTTTAATAGATTGATTTATGGATTTTTTTCATGTTCTTATCTACATAATATCATCATATATTACATTGTTAATTTGTTAGTGCTCAAGAGGTGAAGATAATGGCTTCTGACTCTGGTGCCGACTCTCAATCTGGGTCTGGGCAACTTACAATGGTTGGTGGAGAGATTGGATGGGAATAAGCTACTGCTCCTGACAGCAATAATTCAGAACCTCAGTGCAAATTTTGTGGGAAGATAATTGGAGGAGGAGGAATCACAAGACGGAAACAACATCTTGTTGGAGACTATGTGAACGTGGCTAAATGTGCTACATGTCCAAAAGATACCAGAGTTGAAGTGGAGGCTCACTTGGGAGGGAAGAGTGAGAAGAAGAAGGAAAAGGGGCGAAGGGATGAGGAGTTTAATGAATCCATGTTCAATAGAGAGTTCAATGTATTGTTTGATTCTGATGATGATGATATCTAATATCCACAAGATATTCAAACAAAGGCGGAGAGAAATGCATATAAGGCAACATTACGCGACTCTATGAGGAGCGAACGTGAGAGACGGGAACTTGGTGGTCGTGGTGGTCTTGGACGTGTCGATGGTAGTTCAAGGTTCCCGATAAATATTGGATCGGGAAGCGGCAGTGGAAGTGGAAGTGGTGCAGCTATGGTGACACCAGAAAAGAAGCAAAAGGGCATAGAAGCATTTCTGAGAAGGAGCAGTTCCAGTCACCGTGTTTCGAGCAAGATCCAAAGTATAAGACATTAAAGGGCATGCTCTGTAATATGATGGAGCAGGTAGGATGGGTTCTTACAAAGTTGTTTGTTGGAGACTAGGTTCCGGCAAATGTGGCAAAGGGACCCTTCTTGCAGCACACAATTGATGAGATTGTTGCAGCAGGAGAAGGCGTGGCAGCTCCTACTCCATACAAGATAATGAACAAGTATCTCCCCATGGAGAAAGAGGAGATTGGGGAGTATATTGCTGATGAATCTCCATTTCATCACCTTTATTATATCATTTTGGCCTTGAAAACCCTAGCCAATGCATGAAAATAACATTAATTTGTCTATAATAGCATTCATTATTTATTGTATTTAGTGCACATAAAGTAAGGTTTTTAATGCGAAAATTATAGAAGAGAGAAGAAAAGAAAAAAGAATAAAATATTGTAAATATTTTATGACCCTGACCCCGAGACCAAGTCCAGAATGGAATTGGTCGACAAGGAATAAAGTAGGGGGAGATAAGGGCTAAGAACACAATAAATACCTCATTTATTCATTCTTGATTGATGCATTTTTGACACCTATTTTGTATCTAATTATTTATTCATCAAATAAAGAAACTTTGTACATAAAAATTGTAGATAATAATGTAAATAAAAATACAAAATTGAGTTTGTACAAAAATAATATACAGTGTACATTCTATACCCAGAATAAAAAGCCGGAAACCAAATTTCACAGACCCATATCTTGCAAATAAAAACTCAAAACATAGCAAAATCACTCTAATTGTATATAACTTTTCATGAGCTATTTAATGGTGGTGGTTTTATATTTTTTGAGTTATTGTGCAAAAGATAGATTTTGGGCCTCTATTGTACATAATACCGATTAAAATATTCAACTTATTCATTATTTATTATTTTTACAAATTCACATTTTTATAATTTTGTAAACATTACTTATAACATAAGTGTACATTAAAATTAGAATTAAACCTAAAAGAAGAAGGAGAATAAAATAAAACTATGTCAAACCATAGATGAAATACCTATGTATATAAATAAAAGGAGAACTATATTCTTTAATTATTTTATTCTTTCATATTTTTAGAATATTGTCAATATCATTCTATTAAAAATACAAAACAAAAATAAAACTCATTAAAATACATTAAAAAAAGAGGTATACAAAACATTGGCAAAACACCTACACCTATACCTATACAATTCATATACTTATTTATTTAAATGTGCAAATAAACTCATAAAAATAAAATAAAAATATATTTAGACTCGCAAAAATAAGTTATAAATATATAAAATAAGAAAATAAAATAATAAAATAAAATATACAAAATAAAATAAAAATACACAAAACATAGGTAAATATACCTATAAATACACTAATAAAAATTAATTACTAATAAATCAAGCCAAAAAAATATATAAAAATCATATTAAAATACTACATAAAATAATAAACATTTTTAATTTTATACTCGAAAAATAATAAAATCATTTACCATTTTAAATTTATTATTTTCAAATAAAAATTTCTGTTTTGTCCTGTAGCGGCCGACGTGGACCAATACGCGTGCGGCCCTCGTTGACCACTGGTCAACTGTCCCATCCCGTGTCTGACCCATCAGACCTGGTGAATCCCTGATTTTCTTGCATTTTTCATGGGCGTCTCGTCCATCGATCGAATTCGCTTCCTTCACAAGAATTGTTCCTGGTTCATTGTACAATCAAGCCAACATCTTAGATTGCTCATAAACACATCAGATTCTTTGATTTTAGCTGGTCAATAAGGATGCCTTGTGATGTTTATAAATAAACGCCTCCGACCTCCTTCGCAAATTTGGTCGATTTCTACCCTTCTCCCTTCCTCGTATTCGGTCCTAGGAGCTTCCTCGTGACTGGGGGAGGCTTTTGGCACCTTGAATCGGTCGGAGGAGGTGGGAGCTGCACCCACAGCGGAGCTCCGACGACGCCACGCTCCCTGGTTTCCCACCAGGTATTAGATCCCCTTTTACTGCTTTATTAGATAGGTTTTCATTCCAGCATTTATTTCCTGTTGTTAGTTTAACTTTTAGTTAAGTAGATCGCTGTGAATCAGTCGAGTCGTAGTTTGCGGAGCTCTGCTCCGGCGACAACTCCCGAATGTTCCAGTTATCCTCTGACACTCGTACGACCCCCATATCGTTCCCTATCGCTTTCTCCATCATCCGCACGTCCCTGATCAACCGGATCCCTCGTGGTTCCGTGAATCAAGGTTCGCCTCCGCTGCTCGCCGGAACCTCGTCGCCCACCTTCATTTTTCACGCAAAACTTCAAATCCCAGGTCGAGGGTGAAGCCCTCAAGCGGAGTATTCTTTCTGTGCAGGTTAGGAACTCAACGGAGCCCTCTTGGGCTTAATTGGACCTGAGAAGAGGTTCCTGGAGGTCCTCCCCTTCCTCGAGCTCGCCTGATCGATTGGGACCTCCAGGAGCCAAGCGGAGACCATCAGGAGACGCGGGGACTCTCCAGGCACGTGTAGAGATCATCGGAGGCGACGGAGAAGGCCGGAGGCGCCGGCTATTCACGATCGAAGTTCACCACGCGCGAGCTTCGTCCTTGTTCTTCCACCTTGCTCCATCGTCGTCCGATCAAGATGAAGACCCCAGGCATAGCAGCAGCCGTCGGATGCCAAGCCTCATGACCGTCAGATCTCATCAGGAGATCTAATCTCGAGCGTCCGACCATGAAGCATCATCGACCGTCAGATGGAGGCCACGCGTATAAGTGAGAAGCCATCAGCCGTCCATCGGCGCCTAGTAGGGGTAATTTACACCTTTAGCCCCTGCCTTTTTGTATTTATTGTTTAGTCCAGTAAATATTGTGTAACGTTTAAAATAAAGTGGATATTTTGTAAAAAGACCCCTAGGTTTCTTGTATATACATTTAGGTCCAATCCATGTCAGCTCACGTGCGGTCCCACGTGCATTTGGAAAAACTTCACTGAAGCCCCTATGTATATTTGTATTTCAGGTCCATTAAATAAAATTTACAGTGTTATATTTTTGTGAAATTTGCACGCGGACCCCTGTACTTTATGAAATTGCGTTTTGGTCCATGTGCATGTGAGTCATGTGTCGTCCCACGTGTTAGGAAAAATTGCAAGGACCCTCAGGCGGGTTTTGAAATTTGTATTTGGTCCTGAAACTTCATGTTAACGTTCAAAAGTTTTGGTATATTTGCACAGACCCCTTGGACTTTATTTTATTTGCAAAAATACCCCTACAAGTGTTGGAAATTTCTTTTTGCTTTTCCTATTTATTGCATGCATCTATAAAATTCCAAAAATCACCAAAAAATTACCATAGGTTCCTGTTGCATTGTATTATTACGTCCTATTTTTATTTTGCATTTTTATTGCATTTTCATATTTATTAAAATTCAAAAACATGCATTTTTGCTATTGTTCGCATTAGAAAATACCAAAAATAGTAAAACCCTTTTAAAAATCCCAAAAAAAATACCTTTTGTGTATTTTAGTGTGTTTTAATTTCTTTCCAAAAATCACTAAAAATTTCAAAAGAAACCCCATAAAAATAGAAAACCCCAAAAACCCTCATAAATATCTTAAAAATTCTAGAAAATCTTAAAAATCCAGTTTTTATCTTTGAATTTTATTTGTTTTATTATCTTTGTTTTGAAATTAATTTAAGAAATTTTCGAATCTGTTTGATATTTTTCACCCTCAATTTAGTTTCAGCCTTTTATTGTATCCACTGTTTTCAGTATTTTTGACTTTAAAAATACCAAAAAATTAAGAAAAATTCATAAAAATCACAAAAACATCATAAAATTAGAAAAAGCCTAAAAATATTTTATTTCCTATTTTTTCTTGATTTTTACCTATTTTTATAAATATCTTATCTCCCTCTTTTCTTATATCGTGTATATATTCTAATTAAAAGAAATATATATATATAATATAAGAAGAAAATATAAAATCAGAAAATTAAAAAATCAAAATATAAAAATATAAAATTAAAAACAATATATATATAATTAAAAACCCACAAAAAGACTTGTGTGCATACATGACTAGCTTGTATATAAATAATAGTGGGCTACCAGTTTTTGCTCTCTGTGGTTCGACCTCTACATATTTACGTACTATGCATTATTATGCTAGAGTTAATAAATTTTAATTCACATTTTTGGGACTTAATTGCTTTATGTTGATTGTGGGTTAATCTCTGATTAATAGGGGTTTTAAGAGCGGTCGCCACAGCGACTTCGTCTCCGCCTTGTGTGAGACGTATTTGGCCCTCGCAGAACCCGTGTTATCAGATGGTGCTGTTGCCAAGGAGCAATGAGCGTAGCTTACTTTAGTTTGTCATGTTGTAAATATTTGCATGGTCTTTTGTTAATATTCATGAATTGCTTGTAAATATTTATTGCCTTTGTTTATATTCTGTGATTATTTGTGCTAATACCCTTTTTTCTTGCAACTTTGATGTGAGGGTCCGCCATGCGAGGACGGTCTTCTAGGAGGCCGGTGCAGCCATGCATGAAGGAGGGTCACGCCTGTTTGACCAGCTGGAGCAAGCACCAAGGAAGCAAGAAGAAGGATTAGCTAGTTTTAAAAAATGTAATTTTATGAGAGAGAGAGAGAGAGATGATTTTGGCATATAATTTGGACTCTACTCTTCACAATGAGGTCCAGTGCCCGGGTGTCTGTTCACCTGGGGGTCTCGTCACGGCTTTTTCGTGTTTTCCCGCTTTCTTTTCTTTGTTTCCCGCGATTTTGAGCTTTCTGTCTTTTCTTTATTTTGTTTTGTGGGCATGGAGCCCCTAGACTTAGGTTGCTTGACTCGGTAGCTAGGTCCACACATTAATAAGAATTTTGTTCCTATAGTCTCTTACGTATGGACTTAGTAAAACTTAATTGGTTCTTCACGATTAATAGCAGCTAATGTTTAGGATGATTTTGTCGCTTGCACACCGTCATGTAAATAGGTTTAAAAATTCTGTTTTGCATACCGCATGGAGAGAGCTGGGATGCACTGTAAGTCCTCTAACTCAACATGCATCATTCGGTTCAATGGTGAGATTTCCATCATTGAACCAACTTGCACAGCTTTTCCGCTATCTCCCTCTGATTTTGAGCACCTAGGACATAAATGAGAATTTATAAAAACATTAGGCGCTAGTATGAAAACAGATTCAAAAAAAGTGAAAACCCAAAAAACTAAAACAAGGGGACTGCTAAATAAACTTTGACCTTAATTAAAATGTAATGGATCATCACTGTACTGGGTTCATAAAGCCCTCATTATTTTCAGGTACCTTCGGAGGGGGACCAAAACCCTACTCCCATGAGCGAGGCACGTCCCATAAGGAATAGAGCCAAAATCCCAGTCTGCAATTGCCTTATATATCGCCCAGATTTCTGAAGTAATGGCGCTTCTATCGTACGTGATCGAGTAAGGCCTTGTCAGCGATGGTGTTCCTACCTTGTGTGGAACATCGACATGGTCTGAAGTACTGAGCATAGGCCACGCCTTCAGGGGGGTGTCTGTCTCATCGGTTTGCGTCCAAGTAGGTTCTTGCACGATCACGGGTGATTCCGTACCGAGCGAGAACCGAAGTATTGGTTTCGCCTATCGGCTTCCTCTCTCTATTTCTTTGGCTGAGTAGGGATCCAGGAAGGGTTACAAGGACCACAAAAAGTACAGACTACAGGTTACAAAGGAGGAGGATAAGTACGGGATTCTTTTCTGGCAGTACACTCTCTCCTATAGGGTTAGCGTGCTAAGGACTTGTTAAAAGATATGCCTGAAATAACAACTCTAAAACTGAAAAGATAATAAATAGCTGAACCTTCACGGCTTCACATGGCGTGAGTTGGTGAACCCAGTTTTGTATTGCGTGTGTATGGATCTAGATTAAGGTTCAAAAATTAAGTCCCGTGTCTTTGCGTAAACTTTGTTGTATCATTCTCCTTTGACCCCGAATCAGTCGAGCCTTTCTACTGTTTTGCACTCCTTTCTATTCCTCGTTGACCATCGTATCCTTCTTCCAACATCCAATCCTCCTTTTGCTTCACAAAGTCGATCCATGGATGGTTTCCGTCGGGATCCCATCGATACCCACATCAATTCCATAGACTCAACTTCGCCAATAAATTCGAGGCGATTCCCGAGAACCCAACCCGGACTTTGCGGATCGATCTCCAGACTCCTCTTCTTCTACCTTTCCTTTGACCACCTAATAAACCAGGATCACTTTTGTCCCACCTTCTCCGTTGTGAATGGAAGTCGATCACAGTCCATATCCTTTTCCGTTCATGACATTCTGGGATCGACCTTGATTCCAGATCCATCATGACAGCTGAATATTATTGCGAGTGGTCTGATTAGGACTCTCTCATTCTGCAGATAGAAGACAGACCAAGCCTTGGATTCTAATCTGGAATTCATTTCGTCAGACTCAGATCCTGACATGGCTCCTCAAGGAAAGGGCAAGGGTCAGCAGCCACCCCAGCCAGAGCAAGGACAGATGCCTAATCAGAATCAAGTTAATGTACAACTGTTGGCATCTATCAAGGCTATCCAATAACAGCTGACAGAGCAGGCCCTAGCACAGACTGCTTTCCAGGAGATGTTGAATGGTGTAATGAACAGACCTGACGGAGGAGGAGGCAGAAGAGGAGGTGGTGGACCACCTGATGACGAGGAAGAGCCAAATAAGGGGAGACCCAAACCTACACTAAAGGCGACCTATAATCCTGGAGACAACCAAATGACTGAGTGGATCCTCATTCCACCGGTGCATGCTCACTTTGAGCTGAAGTCCCAGTTCCTCGCTCTTCTTCCATCTTTCCATGGAAACACCAGTAAAGAGCCGTACATCCACCTGCGGCAGTTCTCACACATCTGTCGTACTACTCACTACCCCAATGTTCCTCTAGACATTATCAAAATGATGGCATTCCCCTTCAACCTACAAGACAAGGCCCTTTATTGGGTCAACCATCTGGGGAAGGTTGTGACAACCTGGGAGGAACTGAAGTCAGCTTTCCTGCACAAGTTTTACCCTCTCGGTCGGCTCAACCAGATGCGAGCACGAATCAACAACTTCTCCCAGGGAGCCCATGAATCTATCCACGAAGCCTGGGAGAGATTTACAGATCTGCAGGAGAAATGCCCCCATCATGAGATCCCAAAGACTAGCTTGGTCCAACACTTCTTTGGGGGCCTAAACATTGAGAGCCAAAAGATCGTTGACGCAGCATGTGGGGGTTCACACTTCAACAAAGATGAAGACGTAGTCTGGCAGATATTCGAAGAAATGGCCGAAGGAGAGGCCACCCTCTCTTTATCTAAGGCATACCAAAAGCAGCCCCAGATCCTCCAGAAACAAGTACACATGGCAGCGTCCTGCGAGGCGGAGAGAGATGAGAGCTCCAACCTCAGCATCATTGGGGGCCATCTCTCGGAGGTTGATATCATCGAGAAGTGATCACAGGACTTAGAAAAACTTGCTGTGATCGAGAAGAGGATTCAAAATCTTGACAAGCTAGATCAGATCACCAAACAGCTAGAACTGCTGGTGGGCACCATCAACTCTGTCCAGTCGGCAGCACCAACAGATGCTCCAGCTGAGAAGAAGGACGATCTACCACCGCCACATCAGCCTCAGCCAAGCCGACAGCCACCGGCAGTCCAACACATATACTACGTGCAGGCGCCCGACTAGGGCCAGCCGCAGCAGCAGATGGTTGTGTACCAACCAGAGTTTGTATTAGGATCCGATCCAGTCTTCCCACCACCACCCCTGATTCAAGAAGTCAACGAGGTTTGGAACAATGAAGCACAGCCGAACCGTCCCATGGGACACCCTCAGGGTCAAGCTACCAGCCAAGCGACAATACCACCAACCTCAGGGTGGTCTATTTGGGAAGTCCTCACAGCCGCCGCCACAGTATCAACAGCCTCCCTCATATGCAAATCAATGGAGGCAGAATCAACATTATCAGCAGCCGCAGTACCACCAGCCACAGCCTTTTCATTAGTATGCGACCGCTCCACCTCAGCAGTACCAACAGTATCCCTCTTCCTCTTACCAGCAGCTTCAGCTTCCTGCACCACCCCAACACCACCACCAACAACCTCAGCACCAACACATGCAGCAATAGCATGGTCTGCATGCTAAATCTACAGAGGTAAATCATGTGAACCCGACCATGGATTGCTTGGCCCAACTCGTCAAAGGGCTAGCAGATATGACCAAGAGGCTCGACGATCTGACCGCCACCAAAACCACTATCCCCGCTCAGGTCGAGGCCAACCCCAATAGCTTTAAAAAGAAAGAGCAGGTAGAATGTGATGTCCTGCCTGTGTCTGTAGAGTCAGAAAATGATATTATTGTTTGTTCTAATGCTATCACTCTCAGAAGCGGTAGGGCCTTGCCTCCACCTGCTATCAAGAATGGGGAGAATAAAGAACCAGGTGAATTGTCATCTTCTGCATCAGTTGTGCCAGCTATAGAAACGGGTGAGGAGGAAGAAAAAGGAGGAGCCATTCCAGCAGTCATGGAACACCAGCACCCTCAGCAAAAACTACAAAAAAATCAGCAAAACCAAAAAGAAAAAAAGAATTTTGCAGCCAAAGCAAAGCCGCGCCAGCCTCGGAGGAGCAGTCAGTTGCAGCCGATCCCTCGCCAACCAACGGAGCAGACGCCATACTTTTTGCTCGCCCATCAGCACCAGTATCTCAGGATCCAGCTTGTACTCCTTTTTGTAGTAGTCCGGATGTACAACAACCTGTGGGTGATAGTTCTAATGTAAATAAGAACTCTACTTTGCCTATCTGTGATGTAAATATTCCTTTTCCTAATGCAATAAAAAATCCAAAAAAAGTGCAAAAAAAAAGTGCATTGTCTGATCCTGGAGTTGTGGAAATAATAGATAATTTAACTGTTGGGATTCCCTTATTGAAGGCCATGGAATATATGCCAGCTGTGAAGAAAGGTTTAAAAGAAGCATGTACCAGCAAGCGTCAACCAGCACGCAAGAACAAACGCAATCAGTTCGAGAGGCACGTGCTTTCCATGGCCACTGTCGCAGCTATCAGCAATCTCCCTTAGAAGAAACAAGACAAAGGAGCGCCTCTTATCAGTTGTGAGATATTTGATCAGGTCTTCGAGCGTACTCTCCTTGACAGCGGGTTTTCTATCAACCTTTTGCCCTCGTCCCTAATGCAAGAATTTGGGCTAGGTCCGCTCAAGCCAACACAGATGATCCTTCAGTTCACTGACCGATCCACCAAGCGACCTAAAGGTCTGATGGAAGACATTGTGGTGAAGGTGCGGGAGATGCAATTCCCTGTTGATTTTGTGGTCCTCGATATAGACTCACCCGCACCCTTACTCCAGACCCCTATCATCCTTGGTCGACCATTCTTGCGTACCTCAGGTGTCGTGGTTGACTACGGGTCCGACAAGATCACCTTCCGCTCGGACAGCAAGCAAATCACTATAGACATGATCAGAGAGCCGAACGCCATGACCGATGAGAGCCATGCAGTATCAAAAGCAGTCTGTGACTTTATTACAGCAATCAAGGACTCGTCACTTTCATTGCATGATTCATGGCCCCGAGAAATCCTCACTCTCGAGGAGGAGTTGGAAACCATAGTTGACCTATGCTTCGATGATTCTTGGGAGACAGACTCTCAGATGTTGGCGCAACTATGTGATTTCAAGAATTCACTCCAGCTCGAACACAATGAGCCTAGTACAGAACCATTCGGTACATCATCAGGATCTCAACAGAATACTGAGGATGGTAGCTCCATTAATGAAGTACATCCCACCACCAGTATAGTGTCTGAAGTAACCAATAAATTGGACAGATCAGGACCAGAACTCAAGCCACTTCCTGCAGGACTGAAGTATGCCTTCCTTGCGGGTGAAGAACACATGTATCCAGTCATCATCAGCAGCAGGCTGAACCTGGATCAGGAATCTCGACTTCTCGAGGTTCTAGAAAAGAACCACAAGGCACTTGGTTGGTGCGTATCAGATCTCTGTGGGATAAATCCAGCATTGTGTTCACACCACATTTATCTGGAAGAAGATGCCAAGCCGTCCCGCGAATTACAAAGAATACTGAATCCAAACCTCAGGGACGTCGTCATGAAAGAGATTACGAAATGGTGTGATGCAGGCTTCATCTATCCCATCTCTGATTCAAAATGGGTATGCCCACTGCATGTAGTTCCAAAGAAATCCGGGCTTATCGTGGTTACCAATGACAAAGGAGAGGAAAGATCCACTCGAGTACCAACATCCTGGTGGGTGTGTGTTGAGTACCGCCGGCTTAATGCAGAAACTAAGAAGTACCACTTCCCCTTACCATTCATTGATCAAGTTTTGGAAAGACAAGCAGGCAAGGAGTTCTTCTGCTTTTTGGATGGGTATTCCGGGTACAACCAGGTGGCAATCGCTCCTGAAGATCAAGAGAAGACTACCTTCACTTGCCCGTTCGGCACCTACGCCTTCAGGAGAATGCCCTTTGGATTATGCAACGCACCTACAACATTTCAGAGATGCATGCTAGCTGTTTTCGCTGAGATGGTAGGCAGTTTTCTCGAGGTGTTCATGGACGACTTCTCAGTCTATGGTGACAATTTTGATTCTTGTCTTGGGCACCTAGACAGAGTGCTTCAGAAATGTCGTGAAGTCAATTTAATGCTTTCATGGGAAAAGAGCCACTTCATGGTCACCTAAGGAATTGTGTTGGGTCATGTCGTTTCCAAACGTGGTATGGAAGTCGACCCGGTAAAGGTGGATGTTATTGCCAATCTAGAGCCACCTCAGTCAGTCAAAAATGTAAGGTTATTCCTGGGGCATGTGGTATTTTACAGACGATTCATCAAGGATTTTAGCCGCGTCACCCGATCTTTAACAGAGCTTTTATGCAAGGAAACTGAGTTCAATGTCCATCACCAAGTTCTCCCTGCTTTCAATCAACTGAAGGATCTTATCACTCAAGCTCCAGTCTTACAGCTGCTGGATTGGTCTCTTCCTTTTGAGATCATGACTGATGCGTCAGACTTTGCAGTCGGGGTTGTTCTGGGACAGAGAAAAGAAAAAGCACCCTATGCCATTCACTACGCCAACAAAACATTAGATGAGGCGCAAAGAAATTACACTGTGACAGAAAAAGAGCTGCCGGCCATGGTTTTCGCCCTGGAAAAGTTTAGATCCTATTTGCTCGGATCAAAAATTACCATTTTCACAAACCACTCTTCTATCCGGTACCTACAGCAGAAGAAGGATTCCAAGCCTAGACTAATTAGATGGATCCTTCTCCTCCAGGAATTTGATTTGGAAATCAAGGACAAGCATGGAGTTCAGAATGTGGTAGCAAACCATCTCTCCATAATTGAGCAGCAAGAGCCTCCACTGAACAATGCACCTATCACAGAAACCATTCCAGATGAGTCAATTCTAGCAGTGGATTCCCTCCCTTGGTATGTTGATATCGTCAATTACCTCGCCTCGGGGGTAATACCATCGGATTGGATGAAAAATCAGAAGAATAAATTCATGTCGGCCATCCATTTTTATCAATGGGAAGATCCTCTCTTATTCAGGGAAGGAGCGGATTGCATTTGGCGCAGGTGATGACTGCGGAATGCTCAGCAGGGGTCACCATAATAAATGTCTCAAAGAGTTGTCGCTGAGGCGACCGCTCACGGAACACCCGGGTTGATCAGCAATTAACCCACAACCAAAGAATACAACAATCAAGCTCAAAAATAAATGTGAATTAATTTTTATTCACTCTACCAAAAGAATGTATAGGGAACAAGCATGTAGAGGTCGATCCACAGAGAGCAATACGAAAATGCATACGCCTACTTGTGCATATTAGTCATCCTTGTGTGCAGTGGGTTTTTAATTAATTAATTAATTATATATATAATTTTTTTATTTATTATTATTATATTATATATATGGGTAACAATAATATAATTAGATAATATATATTTATATATATATATATTTCTTTTTAGGAAATACCTATATATACATAAAGTGGTACCATAATATTTACAAAAATACTTAAAATAGTCAAAAATCAAAGAGTAGAGTCTTTTTGGGTTTTTTCATCATATTTTAATGTTTTTGTGATTTATGGGGGATTTTTGAGAATATTTTTAGTATTTTTAAATAGCTAAATAATAGCAAACAGGGGAATAAGGTCTGGCTGTAATAAAAATGAACATTAAAAATAGTTACAAGCCTCAAAAATTTTCCACCCTATTTTTCTAAAAAAGATAATAAAATGTAGCATGAATAAGGCCTGAGTTCATATTTTTCTGATTTTTCTGTGAGTTTTTATATTTTTTTGGAGTTTTTGGGTATTTCTGGATTTTTAAGGTTTTCCTTTTGAGATTTTTAGGGATTTTTGGACTGACACTAACATAGTTCAAAATACACCATAGGGAATTTTTTTGGAATTTTTCAATGCATTTTGATATTTTTTTGGGATTTTCTCAGTGAGACAGTGAATAAAGGACATGTTTTTTATTTTTAATAAATGCAAAAATGAGACAAAATGAGAAATTAAAAATATGGCATGCAAGTTCAACCCAACAGTTGCTTAAGTCTATTTTTGCAATATTTTTCGAATTAATATGGCGCACAAAATAAATAGACAAAGCATTCAAAAATTAAAAGGCCTGGCAGGGGTATTTTTGCAAATAAAACATTTCGCAAGGGCATTCATGCAAAAATTACAATAAAAATACACGTGACTTTTTATTTCCAGGACCATTTAATAAATACAAGGACCCGACGGGGTCTGACTGCAAATTTTTCGCGCCTCACGTGGGTGCTCCACGTGCGGCGCTTAAGGACTAAAACGCAAATATAAAAACTACAGGGGGAACTTCTGCAAATTACACAATTTATTTACATAGTAACTTTTTATTTTTGGGGTTAGACTATAAATACCAAAAGCTGAGGGGTCGAATATGAAATTTACCCCCAAACACGCGCGTGATCCAACGGCATCGAGCGCGCCACTTGTCCACGTGTCGAGCCCTCGGCGCTCGATACCCCTTCGACGATCTGCGACCGAGATTGCATCTGAGATCTGATCGCACGGCCCAGGCTTGCGCTAGATGGACGACCCTGATTAGAACTGGGGTCGTCCCCTTCATCCAACGGCTGTTGCTGCTCACGAAGAACAGGGAAGAACGGCTGACTTCCCTGACTTCGATCGGTGATATCTCCGCCTCCAGGCGCTCCACGTTGCTGCTGGTGATCTCCAGGCGTCCAGCAAGGCGGTGCGCACCGTTCGAGCTACTCCAGAAGGTCCAGGACCCCCCAGATCGGTTGAACGAGCTCGGAGAAGAGAGAGGGGTCCTGGAACCTCGCAGGGACTATGATCGAGCCCCAGAGGGCTCCGTTTAGCTTGAGACTTGCACCACAAAATTGAGGGGCTCGAGGGGGTTCTCCTCGACCAGGGGTTTAGGGTAAAAGAGTAGGGGAGGGTAGAGGGCGGCGAGGTCCGGCGAAGCGGAGGAGGGTGACCTCGATTCGCAGAGCAGGGCGAGCTCTGGATGATCAGAAACGTGGGTTGAGTGTAGAATGCGTAGGGGAAGGAGATGAGGTGGAGCGAAGGGTCGGATAGCGTGCCGATCAGGGTAGAGAGGTTCGTCGGAGCTAAACTCCGGCGAACTTCGATCTTGGGCTAATCGAGCACCTGAGGCTCTACTGATTACTCTAAAAGCTAGACTACAAAGTAAAAACTAAAACTAAGCTAAAAACGAGAAGAAATCAGCTCTTATACATGGTTGGCGACAAGGGAGCAGGACCTCCGGCGAGCGGCGGCCGTGGGCACTCCTCGCGACTCCTCCGACCGTCTGAAGTCTCCAGGAGAACCCTCCTGTCACAAAGATCCTCGAGAACTGGAAAAGATGGTGGAAAATCAACCGAAGGGAGGCCAAAAAACGGGAGGAAGTCGAAGGTCTTATTTATAGACAAAGTATGCGCCCTTATTGGCCGACGAATCATGACGAATCAGGGCTATGTACAAGGGAGCATGGGATTGGGCGTGATTCTTGGATGTACAAGGAACAATTTTCATGAAGGGTCTTATCATCCTCGAGCTACCAAAATCGCGTGAAAAATCGGGGAAACAGGGCCTCTCGTGACTTGTCAGAGGGGTAGGAGGGGTATGAAGAGTTGACCCGAGGTCAACCCTTGGCGGCCTGCGATTGGTCCACGCAGGCCGCTAGAAGACAAAACAGCATGGGTTAATATAGATTGATTATTTTAAATTAGTAGATGATTTTATTATTTTTTGAGTATAAAATAAAAAATGTTTATTGTTTTATGTAGTATTTATTTGTGATTTTTATTGAATTTTTCAAGGTGTTTTATTATAGTTTTATTCGAATAATATGTATAGGTATGTATTTCCATATATTTTTATGTATTTTATTTTTAATTGGTTTATTTTCTTTTATTATTTTCTTGGCTTATTTTATGAATTTATAATTTATTTTTGTGAGTATAAAGATATTTTTGTTTGATTTTTATAGGTTTATTTGTATTTTTAAATAAATAGGTATATGTGTATGTAGGTATACTTATAGGTGTTTTATCTATATATTTTATATACTTAATTTATTTATTATATTTTATTGATTTTTATTTTGGGTTTGTGTTTTTAATGAGTTATTTATAATGTATACCTGATTATAAGAATAAAAGAATAACTGAATAAAATCCTTTATATATATATATATATAGGCATACAGCATTGGTATTTTTGTCTATGAATTTGTAGACTTATTTTATTTTACAAATTATTTTGTTTTCTTGTACTTTCTAATATGTATATGCATTATATACATTATTTACAAAATTCTAAAAAAATATTAATTTACAAAATAAAATGAATATTTTAATCAGTCCAATATACAAGAAGGGCCAAAAACCTAACTTCTGCATATGGGCTCCAAAAATTATGAAACCAATTTTATAAAATAGTTCATGGAATGCTATATACAATTAAAGGTGAGTTTGGGTGATTTGGAGTCTTTATTTGCGAGATATGGGTCTGTGAAGTTGAGATTTTGGCTTTTTATTCTGTGTATAAAATGTACAATGGGTATTATTTTTACACAAACTCAATTTTGTATTTTTATTCACATTATTATCTACAACTTTCATGTACAAAGTTTCTTCATTTGTTGAATAAATAATTATGTACAAAATAGGTGTCAAAAATGCATAAATGGATGAATTAATAAATGAGGTATTTATTGTATACTGGCCCTTATCTCCCCCTACTTTATTCCTTGTCGACCAATTCCATGCTGGCCTTGGTCTCGGGGTTAGGGTCATAAAATATTTGCAATATTTTATTCCCTTTTCTTTTCTTCTCTTTATTCTATAATTTTGGCATTAAAAACCTCATTTAATGTACCATAAATAAAGGAACAATGAATGCTATTATATACAACTTAATGCTATTTACATGCATTTGCTAGGGTTTTTAAGGCCAAAATGATAGAATAAAGGTGATGAAATGGAGATTCATCACCCCCCTATACTTGCCTTTGCTAGTCCCTAGCAAACACTTATGCAATAAGTGCAAAAAGAATAAAGAAAAGAAAAAGGAAAATGAAAGAAATATAGAGTGAATAGGGATGCTTTCAGTGCAATGCATGTCCTTACAAAATCTGAATTTGGAGCTCCTGTCAGACCTTGGGTGTGAAGGTGTGTGGAACCTAGTTGGGAACCAGCTCTAAAATACAACAGCCTTCGATAGTCACAGAACTCGGTTCAACCCACCTCAATAGCCGGGTCAGAACTAGTCTATATCATACGCAAACTCTTATAACTATGAAGCTGACTTGTACAGTGTAAGTGATAGTGGCTCTCCCCAACTGAAATGATAAAGGAACTGACTTCTCCAGAATGACAACCCAATGATTCCCCAATCCAGCAGCTCTTTCCTCGAGGAGCAGGGTATTCCCTTCTAAGTTCAAGTGGCAACCAGCTCAAGAGGAGGGGGTGAAGAGAAGAATGGATGGTAGCCAGTGTAGCTACCTATCCCGGGATGCAAGACCAGTGTAGTCAAGTCATCCAGCTGCAGGCTTACATATTTGACTTTGGAGCTCAAGCTTGCTTATTGACTTTGTACATACTTTGCAGGCATTTTATTTTTGTACAGGCCTGACCATTTTTTTTTTCAACATACTATTCACAGAAGCATTTACATAAGGAGTTTTTCCTCTTGAGCCAGTAGACTATCCCTCTTTTGAAGCTTTATCGCAACCCACAATCTCCTGTCTTTAGACCTCATTGCTATTGGATCCGGTTGGGGTGCACTTCCCTCCCTAGACGAGGACGAATGTTTCCACCCGTGTGCGTCTCAGACTGGCAAATCCAACCCCCTCACCACTCTAACTGAGTTGAGCCAAGTGAAAGGTGCAGGTGTCCAAGTTAGATCACGGTCGGCAAGAGTCGTACGTGTGTCTCGAAAAGTTCTAGTTAGTCCACTGAGGTGACTTGAACCCAGCCCTGATTTCTCAAAGAATTAAGTCTGTATAGACCTGAGGTACCTTAAACCTAGTTCCCCTAAGGTTCCAGTGCAATTAAGTGCGGTAAGGTCTAACCGAGCTCCAATTTGAGACTTTCTTAGACTGATTCAATCATCAAGCTTCACTCAAAAAGCATATGAATGGTATGCTTATGCTATGCACAATGAATGATGCAACTTTTTCACAAAAAGTTTGGAAAGAATCAAAGAATGTTTTTACACAAAGAATTTTTGCAAATAAACTAAGAACTGGTCATACACAAAAAGTATATACAATTATTTACACGGGCGTGCTGCTGTATTCACGAAATTTAGGAATTTTTAGTAGCTTTACAGGTGTGAATGAAATAGTTTATTTGGGTATGTACAGAAAGAATTGTATGTGTCTTGTTTCTGATTTACTAGTATCTGCAATGGTGTTCTTATTAGCTTTTTGAAAATAATATTGCAAACTATAGTACACGATAATTTTTGCAATCCTTTACACACATTTGAAAACTTTTTTTGCAAAGATTTTTCACACTATATGTATATATACAATTTCCACAATAATTTTGACAAGCATTTTTCAAAACATTTGCACATAGGTTTTTGAAATCCTTTCTTTCACACAAAGAAAAGTTTTGCAATCAACACAGTTTCACACATTTGAAATCATTTCACATCAAATTTTTCAAAACTGGTCACACTATTTTTCAAATCATACTTGTATAGGTATCTGGTTTATTAATCGGTAGATACAAAAGAAGAAAAATTGTATTTGATATACAATATGGTTTCAGTTCTTATAAACTTTATTTGGCTTATTCCTTATTTACAAATGAGAGATTTTTGTGCGGATTCCTCAGACTTACTCGAGAATCATTTTCATAAGGGTTTTCGAAAACTCTAGTCCAAAATAATTTTGCAACATGTACACGCATTTGAAAATCCTTTTACAAATGTTTCACACAACATAGGTAGATTTTTCAAAACAATTTTTGACAAACAAGTTTTCACAATCATTTGCACATTAATTTTAACAAAGTTTTTGCTTCCACTCAAAGAAAATAGATTTTACACACAAACTAATTTTTCAAACGTTGAATACTTGTTCACGCTATTTTCAAACAAATTTCACAAGATTTTTCAAAGGAAAATGTTTTGTACAAAACACTTTTCTGACTCAATAGTCAGTACAATTACAATGAGCCTGAGGAACTCACAATCATCTTTCATTATTGTAAAGCTACTTTTTACATTTTATTTTGTGTTGTAGTGATATTTTATTTTTCAGTATGAGTTATGGCTTTTAGTATATACATGGTATATACGACCCCCCTATACTTAGCTTGAGCTATGTCCTCATAGATCGAAAGGAAAAAGCAAAGACATAACTCGTACTGAGTATAGACAGATCTAAAGAATAAATATGAATGAAATGAATGAATGGGAAGTTGACCGTCCCCCCTATACTTAGGATCAAATAATCTGAAGTATAGCAGACTGTACAAAAAGCAGGGAGGGTCAAGGGTGGGAATACACAGATCGTACTCAGATTGTCTCCCCCTATACTTAGGGTAAGATACTCCTAAGTATAGACAAGAAGAGGAGACAATGGAGAGGATCGGAATGAAATGAAAAGCTCTAGGTGCACGTCCCTCTATACTTAGGGCAAAGTACGTCCTAAGGATAGAAAACCTGTCTACAAGGGCGGCACCTTTTTAAGATAGGAAAAGAAAATAGAAAAGGAAAAGAAGAAAAGAAGAAAAGAAGAAAATCAGATGAACAGTTGTTGAATTGCATAATCTGAATCTTTTGATGCCGCAGGTGCTGTAGAGATGTCATCATGGTGCATGAGCTGAACGGAGTCAACAACGGCCAGGAATGTGTCTGGTTCGAGGTAAGGCTTCAGTAGTTGGCCGTTGACGACGAATGGCTGTGCGTCAGAGGACAATTCTGATATAGCAATGCTTCCATTGTCACGCACTTCACAAACTCTAAATGGCCCTGTCCACTTACTCTTTAATTTGCCTGGGAATATCCGCAACTTTGCATCAAATAACCACACTTTCTGTCCAACGTCAAAGGTCTTTCGTCTGATGTGCCGGTCGTGCCAGCGTTTCACCTTCTCCTTGTACATCAAGGTGTTATCGTATGCGCAGTCTCGGAATTCCAAGAGCCTGTTCAGATCGTCTTTTCTCTTCTGACCACTTTTTTGTGAGTCCAAGTTACAATTACTAATTGCCCAAAGAGATTTGTGAATTAATTCCACGGGCAGATGGCATGGTTTTCCATATACAAGACAGTAGGGCGACATGCCCAAGGGAGACCTGTATGTCGTACGGTAAGCCCAAAGAGCTGAGTCCAAGAGTTGAGACCAGTCTTTTCTGTTTGGCCTAACAAGTTTCTGCAATATGGTCTTGATTTCTCTATTGGATAACTCCGCCATGCCATTGGTCTGCGGATGATAAGGAGACGCGACACGGTGATCGATGCCGTACTCCTTCGTTAACTTCTTGACCTCTCTGTTGATGAAGTGGCTACCCCCGTCTGAGATGAGAATCTTTGGTATCCCAAACCGTGAAATGATGTTCTTCTTCAGAAACTGGCAAACTGTTTTGTTGTCGGCGGCTCGGGCGGGAAAGCTTCAACCCAACGGCTCACGTAATCGACGGCAAGAAGGATGTGCTCATAACCTTGACTGTTAGGGAAAGGTCCCATGAAGTCAATGCCCCATGCATCGAAGACGTCGTCTATCTGAATAATTTTCAGAGGCATTGAATCTTTGGCAGTGAGTGTACCTTTCAGTCGCTGACAGTCAATACATCTTTTAACAAAGTCTGCTGCATCCTTGAATAATGTGGGCCACCAGAAGCCACACTGCAATACTTTCGCTGTCGTACGATCTCCAGAATGGTGTCCACCAGATTCGAGCGAATGACAATGCTCGAGGACACTGAATTGCTCCGTCTGAGGAATGCACCTACGCCAAATACAATCTGCTCCTTCTCTGAATAAAAGAGGATCTTCCCATTGGTAGAAACGGATGGTCGACATGAATTTGTTCTTTTGGTTCTTCGTCCAATCCGATGGTGTTACCCCCGAGACGAGGTAGTTGACTATATCTGCATACCAAGGAAGGGAATCCACTGCTAATATGGCTTCGTCAGGAAAGGTTTCTGTAATAGGTGCATTGTTCAGAGGAGACTCAGGCTGCTCTATTCTGGAGAGGTGATCTGCTACCACATTCTGAACTCCAGGCTTGTCCTTTATTTCCATATCGAATTCCTGGAGGAGAAGGATCCAACGAATCAGTCTTGGCTTGGCATCCTTCTTCTGCTGTAGGTATCGGATAGCAGAGTGGTCCGTGAAAATTGTGACCTTCGACCCTAACAGATAGGATCTGAACTTCTCTAAGGCGAAAACCACAGCCAGCAGTTCTTTCTCTGTCACTGTATAATTTCTTTGAGCTTCATCTAATGTTCTGTTGGCATAGTGAATGGCGTAGGGCGCTTTGTCTTTCCTCTGCCCTAGGACAGCCCCGACTGCGAAGTCTGACGCATCGGTCATTATCTCAAATGGAAGAGTCCAGTCAGGAGGCTGCAAGATTGGAGCCTGCGTGATAAGCTCCTTCAACTGATTGAAAGCAAGGAGAACTGGCTGATCAACGATGAACTCGGTTTCCTTGCACAAAAGTTCTGTCAGAGGTCGGGCAATGCGGCTGAAATCTTTGATAATCGTCTGTAGAATCCCACATGCCCCAGAAATGACCTCACATTCTTAACTGACTGAGGTGGCTGAAGATTTGAAATGACATCTACCTTTGTCGGGTCGATCTCCATGCCACGTTTGGAAATGACATGGCCCAGCACAATACCCTCAGTGACCATAAAGTGACTCTTTTCCCATGAGAGCACTAAATTGACTTCTCGGCATTTCTGAAGCACTCGGTCTAGGTGCTCAAGGCAAGAATCGAAACCATCACCATAGACAGAGAAATCATCCATGAACACCTCGAGAAAACTGCCTACCATCTCGGTGAAGACTGCTAACATGCATCTTTGGAAGGTTGCAGGTGCATTGCACAATCCAAAGGGCATTCTCTTGAAGGCATAGGTGTCGAACGGGCAAGTGAAGGTAGTCTTCTCTTGATCCTCAGGGGCGATCGCCACTTGGTTGTACCCGGAGTACCCATATAGAAAGCAGAAGAACTCCTTGCCTGCTAGTCTCTCCAAAACTTGATCAATGAATGGCAAGGGGAAGTGGTCCTTCTTGGTTGCTGCATTAAGACGGCGGTAGTCAACACACACCCGCCAGGAGGTTGGTACCCGAGTAGAAATTTCCTCTCCTTTATCATTTGTAACCACGGTAAGCCCCGATTTCTTAGGAACAACATGCAGCGGGCTTACCCATTTTGAATCGGAGATAGGATAGATGAAGCCTGCATCACATCACTTCGTGATTTCTTTCATGACGACGTCCCGAAGGTTAGGGTTTAGCCTTCGTTGGAATTCGCGAGACGGCTTAGCATCTTCTTCTAGATAGATGTGGTGTGAGCACAGAGCTGGATTTATCCCTCAGAGATCTGATACGTTCCAACCAAGTGCCTTGCGGTTCTTTTCTAGAACCTCGAGAAGTTGAGATTCTTGATCCGGTGTTAGCCTGCTGCTGATGATGACCGGATACATTTGTTCTTCACCCGCAAGGAAAGCATACTTCAGGCCTGCAGGAAGTGGCTTGAGTTCCGGTTTTGATCTGTCCACTTTATCGGTTACTTCCGATACCATGCTGGTGGTGGACTGTACTTCCTTGCGATACTTACCATCCTCAACTTCTTGTTGCGATCCCGGTGATGCACCGAACGGTTCTGCGCTGAGCTGATCATGTTCGGTCTGGAGTGAATGCTCAAGAAGATGCGCCTGCATCTGAGAATCTGTCTCCCAAGAATCATCGGAGCATATGCTGACTGCACTTTCCAAGTCCTCCTCAAGAGTGAGGATTTCTCGGGTCCATGAATCATCCAAAGATAAGGCTGAGTCTCTGATCTCCGCAATGAAATCGCAGTCTGCTTCTGATGCGGCCTGGCTCTCATCAGTTGCGGTATTCGGTTCTTTGTTCATGTTTATCGTGATTCGCTGGGTGTTCGAGCTGAAAGTGATCTTCCCAGACCCGTAATCAACCACGGCGCCTGAAGTACGAAGGAATGGTCTGCCAAGGATGATAGGGGTCTGTAGCAAGGGTGTAGGCGAGTCCATATCAAGGACTACAAAGTCAGCTGGGAATTTCATTTCCTGCACTTTAACTATCACGTCTTCCAAGAGACCTCGGGGCCGCTTGACGGATCAGTCAGCAAACTGAAGGATCATGCGTGTCTGCTTGAGCGGTCCCAGCCCGAATTCCTGCCTTATGGACGAGGGCAGAAGGTTGATGGAAGAACCGCTGTCCAAGAGAGTGCGCTCGAAGACCTGATCAAAAATCTCGCAACTGATAAGAGGTGCTCCTGTGTCTTGCTTTTTCTGTGGGAGATTACTGATAGCTGCTACCGTGGCCAAGGTGAGGACATGTTTCTCAACTTGCTGGCGTTTGTTCTTTCTTGACGGGCGACGCTTGGTGGTACATACCTCCTTCAGTCCTTTCTTCACAGCTGGCATGTACTCCACGGCTTTCAATAAGGGAATCTCAACAGTCAATTTATCCAAAATATCCACAACACCTGGATCAGACAATTCATTTTTTCGTTTTGCAATTTTTTTGGATTTTTGAATTGCATGAGGAAAAGGAATATGTACATCACGATCAGGAAAATCAAAGTTCTTATTTACATCAAAATCTTCGCCCACAGGATGTCGTACATCTGAACTACAAAAAGGAATACAATCTGGATCTTGGCTTGCTGATGCTGCTGGGCGATCAAAAAGGGTAGCGTCTGCTCCATCGGCTTGCGAGGGATCGGCGGCTGCTGGCGGCTCCTCCATTGCTGGCACGGCTTCGCTTCTGCTACTAGCTTCTTTTTGTTGATTTTGCTTTTGCTGATTTTTTTGTATTTTTGGTTGAGGTTGATGCTGGTATGGCACGACGGCTGTACTGGCTTCTCCTTCCTCTTCCTCCTCACCCGCCCCTGTGGCTGGCACGGCTGATGCGGAAGATGACGATTCACCTGTTTCTTTATTCACCCCTCTTGTAGTAGCAGGCGGAGGCAAGGCCCTACCGCTCCTGAGAGTAACAGCATTAGAATAAACAGTAGTATCATTACCAGATACGGACAGGACATTACATTCTACCTGCTCTTTTTTCTTGAAATTATTGGGGTTTGCTTCGACCTGAGCCGGGATGGTGGTCCGGGTGGCAGTCAGGTCGTCAAGGCGCTTTGTCATTTCTGCTAGCCCTTTAACAAGCTGGGCCAGACAATCCATAGTGGGATTAGTAGGGGATACATCCGAAGATTCAGCGTGCAGACCACGCTGCTGTTGGTTAGACGGGTGGGGATGCTGTTGCTGGTGGTGTTGCGGTGGTGGAGCAGGAAGTTGAAGCTGCTGGTATGGCGGAGGTGGATACTGCTGGTATGGTTGAGGCTGAGCAGCCGCATACTGGTGATACGGCTGTGGGTGGCAGTACTGCGGCTGCTGGTAAGGAAAATTCTGCCTCCATTGGTGTGCAAACTGGGGAGGCTGCTGGTGTTGCTGGTGAGGTTGAGAGGTTTGGCCAAAACGACCACCCTGAGGTTGGTGGTACTGCCGGTTGGCAAATTGCTGACCTTGGGGTTGTCCCTGAGGACGGGTCGGCTGTGCATCATTTGTCCATACCCCATTGACTTCTTGGATCAGGGGTGGTGGTGGAAAAACTGGATCAGAAATAGAGAGGAACTCTGGCTGGTATATGACCATCTGTTGCCGCGGCTGGCCTTGGTCGGGCGCCTGTATGTAGTACACGTGCTGGACCGCCGGTGGCTGCTGGCTCAGCTGAGGCTGATACTGCGGTTGCTGCTCGTCCTTCTTCTCAGCAGGAGCGTCTGATGGTGTCGCCGACTGGACAGAGTTGATCGTACCGACCAACAGCTCGAGGTGCTTGTTGATCTGGTCGAGCTTATCCAGGTTCTGGGTCCTCTTCTCGATCACAGCGAGTTTCTCAAGGTCCTGTGATCGCTTCTCGATGATATCAACCTTAGAGAGATGACCCCCGATGATGCTGAGGTTGGAGCTCTCATCTCTCTCTGCTTCCTTGGATGTAGCCATGTGCACTTGCTTCTGGAGGATCTGGGGCTGCTTCTGGTATGCCTTGGATGAAGAGAGGGCGGCCACTCCTTCGGCCATTTCTTCAAAAATCTGCCAAACAACATCTTCATCCTTGTTAAAATGGGATCTCCCACATGCTGCGTCCACGAGCCTTTGGCTTTCAATGTTCAGTCCCCCAAAGAAATGCTGGACCAAGCTGGTCTTGGGGATATCATGATGGGGACACTTCTCCTGCAGATCAGTGAATCTCTCCCAAGCCTTGTGTACTGACTCATGTGCTCCTTGGGTGAAATTACTGATACGTGCTCGCATCTGGTTGAGCCGACCGAGAGGGTAGTATTTGTGCAGGAAGGCGGACTTCAACTCCTCCCATGTCGTCACGACCTTTCCCATATGATTGACCCAGTAGAGGGCCTTATCCTGTAAACTGAAGGGGAAAGCCGTCATCTTTACGATGTCCAGAGGGACATTAGGATAGTGTGTGGTACGGCAAATGCGGGAGAATTGTTGCAGGTGAATGTATGGCTCTTCGTTCGTGTTTCCATGAAAGGCAGGGAGAAGGGCTATGAACTGGGGCTTAAGCTCAAAGTGAGCGTGCACCGGTGGAATGAGAATTCACTCGGTCATCTGGCTGTCTCCCGGGTTGTATGTTTCTTTTAGTGTCGGCTTCGGTGGTGGTAATTCAAAGTCATCATCAGGAGTATCACCACCTCCACCTCCACCTCCTCCTCCCCGGCCTCCTCTGCCTCTGCCTCCTCCTCCATCGTCACGGTTCCTCATGTCATTCAACATATCCTGAAACGCGGTCTGTGTGAGGGCCTGCTCGGTCAGCTGCTGCTGTATGGCCTGGATAGATGCCAGCAACTATGCATTAACTTTATTTTGATCTGGCACATGTCCTTCTGGTGTGGGTGGCTGCTGACCCTTGCCCTTCCCTCCTGGCGCCATGTCAGGATCTGAGTCGGACGAAATGAACTCCGGAGTAGTCTCCAGGGCTCGCGCTGGCTTCTATCTGCAGAATGAGATAGTTCCGAATCAGATCTCTTGCAAAGAACTTTCAGCTGCCATGATTAAGCTGGAATTCAAGTCTACCCCAGCATGTTGTGAATGGAAAAGGGATGTAAACTGTAATCGACTCCCATTCACAACGGCGGAAGTGGGACAAAAGTGATCCCAGTTTATTGGGTGGCCAAGAGAAAGGTAGAAAACGAGGAGTCTGGAGACCGATCCGCAGAGTCCGGATCGGGTCCTCGGGAATCGCCTCGAACTTATTGGCGGAGTTGAGTCTATGGAATCGATGTAGGTGTCGGCATGGTCCCGACGAAACCATCCATGGATCAACTTCGCGAAGCATAAGAGAATGTCGGATTGTTGGAAGAATGATACGATGGTCAACGAGGAATAAAAGGAGTGTAAAACAGTAGAAAGGCTCGGGTGAGCGGGGTGGTCAAAGGGAGAAACAACAAAACGTGTGCAAATGCGCGGGACTTGATCTTTGAACCTTAATCTAGATCCATACAAACACAATACAAAATCGGGTTCACCAACTCACGCCATGTGAAGCCGTGAAAGTTCGGCTATTCATTATCTTTTCGTTTTTAGAGTTGTGATTTTTCAGGCATGTCTTATAACAAGTCCTTAGTACGCTACCCTATAGGAGAGAGAGTACTGCCGGAAGAGTATCCTGTACTTGTCCTCCTCCTGTGTAACCTGTAGTCTGTACTTTTTGGAGTCCTTGTAACCCTTCCTGGATCCCTACTCAGCCAAAGAAAAGAGAGAGGAAGCCGATAGGCGAAACCAATACTTCGGTCCTCGCTCGCAACGGAATCACCCGTGAGCGTGCAAGAACCTACTCGGACGCAGGACGATGAGACAGACACCCCCGTGAAGGCGTGGCCTATGCTCAATACTTCGGACAGGGTCGATGCTCTCACAACAGAGAGTCGCCATTGGTGACCAAGTCCTACTCGCCTACGTACGATAGAAGCGCCATTACTTCGGAAATCCAGGCGATACACAAGGCAGTTGCAGACTGGGTTTTTGGCTTTAGTCCTTAGGGGTCGCACTCGCTCAAGGTAGTAGGGTTTTGGTCCCCCTCCAAGGTATCTGAAAACAATGAGGGCTTTATGAACCCGGTACAATGATAGTCCATTACAGATTTTAATTAAGGTCAAAGTTTATTTAGCAGTCCCCTTGTTTTAATTTTTGGGTTTTCACTTTTTTTGGATCTGTTTCATACCAGCGCCTAACGTTTTTGTAGTTTTTTCATTTAAGTCCTAGGTGCTCAAAATCAGAGGGAGATAGCGGAAAAGCCGTGCAAGTGGTTCCATGATGGAAATCTCGCCATTGAACCGAATGATGCATGCTGAGTTAGAAGACTTACAGTGCATCCCAACTCTCTCCATGTGGTATGCAAAACAGAATTTTTAAACCTATCTACATGTCGGTATGCAAGGCACAAAATCGCCCTAAACATTAGTTGCTATTTAGCGTGAAGAACCATAAGTCGCTCGTTCATCTCTAGCCCAAGAGGGTCCGGTCTTGGCTCACCCCTCCTCTGCTCAACAAATTGAGGGTAGGAGAAAGCGCTTTACAGGGTTCGCTACGGCACAGAGGGCTAAGAGACAAATTAACGACTTGTTTAAGTTTGACTAGATCCAAGCGAAGTAGACTATAGGAACATGCATTCTTATTAATGTTTGGACCTAGCTACCGAGTCAAGCAACCTATATCTAGGGGCTCCAAGCACACAAAACAAAGTAAAAGAAAGGCGGAAAGCACAAAACATCAAGAAACAAAATAAAATAAGGCGATGAAAACTCGAAAAGCTGCGATGAGGCCCCCAGGTGAACAATCACCCGGGCACTGGACCTCATGGTGAAGAGTAGAGTCCTGTTTAATTACATGCCAAAATAGTCTCTCTCTTACCATAAATTACAAAAATAATCCTAAGTGTCTATCCTATCTAATGCCCATCTCCTTGCTTCCTTGGTGCTCTCTCCAGATGGTCATGAGAAGAGAAGACCATCCTCCTCCAAGCTCGGCTGCCTTGGCCTCCTAGGAAGCCATCCTCGCGTGGCGGTCCCTCGCATCAAAGTCACAAAAAGATTGCATTAGAATAACTCAGTCAATCAAATAGAGCAGACATCATAATCACAATAAATAAATAAATGAAGCATGGTGATTCATAGCAATAAAAACAATAGCTGCTCACAAAAATAAATGATTAATCAAAGCTTTTATACAAGAATGACAAAAATTAATTAGGCTATGCTCATTGCTCCCCGGCAACGGCGCCATCTGATGACCGCGGAATGCTCAGCAGGGGTCACCATAATAAATGTCTCAAAGAGTTGTCGCTGAGGCGATCGCTCACGGAACACCCGGGTTGATCAGCAATTAACCCACAACCAAAGAATACAACAATCAAGCTCAAAAATAAATGTGAATTAATTTTTATTCACTCTACCAAAAGAATGTATAGGGAACAAGCATGTAGAGGTCGATCCACAGAGAGCAATACGAAAATGCATACGCCTACTTGTGCATATTAGTCATCCTTGTGTGCAGTGGGTTTTTAATTAATTAATTATATATATATAATTTTTTTATTTATTATTATTATATTATATATATATGGGTAACAATAATATAATTAGATAATATATATTTATATATATATATATATATATATTTTCTTTTTAGGAAATACCTATATATACATAAAGTGGTACCATAATATTTACAAAAATACTTAAAATAGGCAAAAATCAAAGAGTAGAGTCTTTTTGGGTTTTTTTCATCATATTTTAATGTTTTCGTGATTTTTGGGGGATTTTTGAGAATATTTTTAGTATTTTTAAATAGCTAAATAATAGCATACAGGGGAATAAGGTCTGGCTGTAATAAAATGAACATTAAAAATAGTTACAAGCCTCAAAACTTTTCCACCCTATTTTTCTAATAAAGATAATAAAATGTAGCATGAATAAGGCCTGAGTTCATATTTTTCTGATTTTTCTGTGAGTTTTTATATTTTTTTGGAGTTTTTGGGTATTTCTGGATTTTTAAGGTTCTCCTTTTGAGATTTTTAGGGATTTTTGGACTGATACTAACATAGTTCAAAATACACCATAGGGAATTTTTTTTGGAATTTTTCAATGCATTTTGATATTTTTTTGGGATTTTCTTAATGAGACAGTGAATAAAGGACATGTTTTTGATTTTTAATAAATGCAAAAATGAGACAAAATGAAAAATTAAAAATATGGCATGCAAGTTCAACCCAACAGTAGCTTAAGTCTATTTTTGCAATATTTTTCAAATTAATATGGCGTACAAAATAAATAGACAAAGCATTCAAAAATTAAAAGGCCTGGCAGGGGTATTTTTGCAAATAAAACATTTCGCAAGGGCATTCATGCAAAAATTACAATAAAAATACACGTAACTTTTTATTTCCAGGACCATTTAATAAATACAAGGACCCGGCGGGGTCTGACTGCAAATTTTCCGCGCCTCACGTGGGTGCTCCACGTGCGGCGCTTAAGGACTAAAACGCAAATATAAAAACTACAGGGGGAACTTCTGCAAATTACACAATTTATTTACATAGTAACTTTTTATTTTTGGGGTTAGACTATAAATACCAAAAGCTGAGGGGTCGAATATGAAATTTACCCCCTAACACGCGCGTGATCCAACGGCATCGAGCGCGCCACTTATCCACGTGTCGAGCCCTCGGCGCTCGATACCCCTTCGACGATCTGCGACTGAGATTGCATCTGAGGTCTGATCGCACGGCCCAGGCTTGCGCTAGATGGACGGCCCTGATTAGAACTGGGGTCGTCCCCTTCATCCAACGGCTGCTGCTGCTCACGAAGAACAGGGAAGAACGGCTGACTTCCCTGACTTCGATCGGTGATATCTCCGCCTTCAGGCGCTCCACGTTGCTGCTGGTGATCTCCAGGTGTCCGGCAAGGCGGTGCGCACCGTTCGAGCTACTCAAGAAGGTCCAGGACCCCCCAGATCGGTTGAACGAGCTCGGAGAAGAGAGAGGGGTCCTGGAACCTCGCAGGGACTATGATCGAGCCCCAGAGGGCTCCGTTTAGCTTGAGACCTGCACCACAAAATTGAGGGGCTCGAGGGGGTTCTCCTCGACCAGGGGTTTAGGGTAAAAGAGTAGGGGAGGGTGGAGGGCGGCGAGGTCCGGCGAAGCGGAGGAGGGTGACCTCGATTCGCAGAGCAGGGCGAGCTATGGATGATCAGAAACGTGGGTTGAGTGTAGAATGCGTAGGGGAAGGAGATGAGGTGGAGCGAAGGGTCGGATAGCGTGCCGATCAGGGTAGAGAGGTTCGTCGGAGCTAAACTCCGGTGAACTTCGATCTTGGGCTAATCGAGCACCTGAGGCTCTACTGATTACTCTAAAAGCTAGACTACAAAGTAAAAACTAAAACTAAGCTAAAAACGAGAAGAAATCAGCTCTTATACCTGGTTGGCGACCAGGGAGCAGGACCTCCGGCGAGCGGCGGCCGTGGGCACTCCTCGCGACTCCTCCGACCGTCTGAAGTCTCCAGGAGAACCCTCCTGTCACAAAGATCCTCGAGAACTGGAAAAGATGGTGGAAAATCAACCGAAGGGAGGCCAAAAAACGGGAGGAATTCGAAGGTCTTATTTATAGACAAAGTATGCGCCCTTATTGGCCGGCGAATCATGACGAATCAGGGCTATGTACAAGGGAGCATGGGATTGGGCGTGATTCTTGGATGTACAAGGAACAATTTTCATGAAGGGTCTTATCGTCCTCGAGCTACCAAAATCGCGTGAAAAATCGGGGAAACAGGGCCTCTCATGACTTGTTAGAGGGGTAGGTGGGGTATGAAGAGTTGACCCGAGGTCAACCCTTGGCGGCCTGCGATTGGTCCACGCAGGCCGCTAGAAGACAAAACAGCATGGGTTAATATAGATTGATTATTTTAAATTAGTAGATGATTTTATTATTTTTTGAGTATAAAATAAAAAATGTTTATTGTTTTATGTAGTATTTATTTGTGATTTTTTTTGAATTTTTCAAGGTGTTTTATTATAGTTTTATTCGAATAATATGTATAGGTATGTATTTCCATATATTTTTATGTATTTTATTTTTAATTGGTTTATTTTCTTTTATTATTTTCTTGGCTTATTTTATGAATTTATAATTTATTTTTGTGAGTATAAAGATATTTTTGTTTGATTTTTATAGGTTTATTTGTATTTTTAAATAAATAGGTATAGGTGTATGTAGGTATACTTATAGGTGTTTTTTCTATATATTTTATATACTTAATTTATTTATTATATTTTATTGATTTTTATTTTGGGTTTGTGTTTTTAATGAGTTATTTATAATGTATACCTGATTATAAGAATAAAAGAATAACTGAATAAAATCCTTTATATATATATAGGCATACAACATTGGTATTTTTGTCTATGAATTTGTAGACTTATTTTATTTTACAAATTATTTTGTTTTCTTGTACTTTCTAATATGTATATGCATTATATACATTATTTACAAAATTCTAAAAAAATATTAATTTACAAAATAAAATGAATATTTTAATCAGTCCAATATACAAGAAGGGCCAAAAACCTAACTTCTGCATAGGGGCTCCAAAAATTATGAAACCAATTTTATAAAATAGTTCATGGAATGCTATATACAATTAAAGGTGAGTTTGGGTGATTTGGAGTCTTTATTTGCGAGATATGGGTCTGTGAAGTTGAGATTTTGGCTTTTTATTTTGTGTATAAAATGTACAATGAGTATTATTTTTACACAAACTCAATTTTGTATTTTTATTCACATTATTATCTACAACTTTCATGTACAAAGTTTCTTCATTTGTTGAATAAATAATTATGTACAAAATAGGTGTCAAAAATGCATAAATGGATGAATTAATAAATGAGGTATTTATTGTATACTGGCCCTTATCTCCCCCTACTTTATTCCTTGTCGACCAATTCCATGCTGGCCTTGGTCTCGGGATTAGGGTCATAAAATATTTGCAATATTTTATTCCCTTTTCTTTTCTTCTCTTTATTCTATAATTTTGGCATTAAAAACCTCATTTAATGTACCATAAATACAAGGAACAATGAATGTTATTATATACAACTTAATGCTATTTACATGCATTTGCTAGGGTTTTTAAGGCCAAAATGATAGAATAAAGGTGATGAAATGGAGATTCATCAGCAGGTGCATACCTCAGGAGGAGCATTATAGTGTCCTCGAGCACTGTCACTCGCTCGAATCTGGTGGACATCACTCTGGAGACCGTACGACAGCTAAAGTACTTCAGTGTGGCTTCTGGTGGCCCACACTATTCAAGGATGCAGCAGTATTTGTCAAACGATGTATTGACTATCAGAGATTGAAAGGTACTCTCACTGCAAAAGATTCGATGCCTTTAAAGATCATTCAGATAGCAGATGTTTTTGATGCATGGGGCATTGATTTCATGGGACCTTTCCCTAACAGTCAGGGTTTTGAGCACATCCTTCTTGCTGTAGATTATGTAAGTCGTTGGGTTGAAGCTATTCCCGCTCGAGCCGCTGACAACCGGACCGTGTGCCGATTCTTGAGAGATAACATCATTGCGCGGTTTGGGATTCCGAAGATTCTAATATCAGATGGGGGTAGCCACTTCATTAACAAAGAGGTCAAGAAATTAACGAAGGAGTACGGCATAGACCATCGAGTCGCGTCTCCTTATCATCCTCAGACTAATGGCATGGCTGAATTGTCAAACAGAGAAATCAAGATGATCCTTCAGAAACTTGTAAGGCTGGACAGAAAGAACTGGTCTCAACTCTTGGACTCAGTCCTCCGGGCTTACAGAACCGCCTACAAGTCTCCCTTGGGCATGTCGCCCTATCGTCTTGTATATGGGAAGCCGTGCCATCTGCCCGTCGAATTAATTCACAAGTCTTTATGGGCAATTAACATGTCCAATTTGGGCCCACGGAAAAGTGGTCAGAAAAGAAAAGATGATCTAAACAGACTCTTGGAGTTCCGAGACTATGCATATGATAACACATCGATGTACAAGGAAAAGGTGAAAACGCTGGCATGACCGGCACATCTGACGAAAGACCTTTGAAGTTGGACAGAAGGTGTGGTTATTTGATGCAAAGTTACGGATCTTCTCGGGCAAATTAAAGAGTAAGTGGACAGGTCCATTCCGAGTTCGTGAAGTACGTGACAATGGAAGTATTGCCATATCAGAATTGTCTCCTGACGCACAACCATTCATCATCAACGGTCAACTCCTGAAGCCTTACCTCGAGTCGGATACTTTCTTGGCCGTTGTCGACTCCATCCAGCTTATACGCTTTGATGGGATATCCACCACATTGTCAGCGTCAGAAGATTCGGACGTTGCACCTAAAAAACTATTCATCTGATTTCTTCTTTTCTTCTTTTCCTTTTCTATCTTCTTTTTCTATCAAAAAAGGTGTCGTCCCTTGTTGACAGTCTTCTATACTTAGGACACACTTTGTCCTAAGTATAGGGGGCGTGCACCCCGAGTTTCTCTATTCTTTGATCCTTTCCATTGTCTCCTCTTCCTATCTATACTTAGGAGTATCTTACCCTAAGTATAGGGGAGACAATCTGAGTACGATATGTTTATTACCACCCTTGACCCTCCCTATTTTGTGTATAGTCTGTTATACTTAGGACTATTTGATCCTAAGTATAGGGGGGACGATCAACTTCTCATGCGTTCATTCTTTCCTATATTTATTTATTTATTCATTCGTTAGACTTATCTATACTCAGTACGAGTTATGTCTTCTCTTTCCTCTTCGATCTATGAGGACATCGCTCAAGCTAAGTATAGGGGGTCGTATATACTATGTATATACTAGAAGCCATAACTCATACTGTAAATAAAAATACTACCTGGAGCTAAAAGCAATGTTAAAAGTATTTCTATTACGATAATAAAAGATGATTGTGAGCTCCTCAGACTCTTTTTGTCCGTACTGATTAATAAATCAGGAAAAACGCTTTGTGCAAAATGTTCTCCTTGTGAAAAAAATCTTTTGAAAAGTGTTTGAAAATTATTTTGTAAAAAGTGTTCAACCTTTGTAAATATTTTTGTTTGCAAAATTTATTTTCTTTGAGTGAAATAAAAATGTTTGAAAAGCGGTTTGCAAATGGTTGGAAAAATGGTTGTAAAATTATTTGGAAAATCTATCTATACTGTTCAAAAAACCTTTGCAAAAATATTGATTTTCAAATGCGTGTACATGTTTGTAAAAATATTTTGGACTATAGTCTTCAAAATCTTTTGAAAATGATTCTCAAATAAGTTTGAGGAGTATACACAAAAAATTCTCATGCAAAAACAAGTAATAAAAGCCTAAACAATTTTATACATAAAATGTAGTTTTTCTTTGTATATACTGATTAATAAATCAGGTTAAATATCTTTGCAAAATGATTTGAAAAATGGTGTGAACTATTTGGAAAAGTTTTTGTGAACTGTTTTCAACCTGTGTAAAATTGCTTTGTTTATAAATTTTTCTTCTTTGTGTGAAATAAAGGATTTGAAAACCTATGTGCAAATGGTTTGAAAAATGTTTGTAAAAACTATTGTGGAAAATGTATATACATAATATGACAAATCTTTGCAAAATGGTTATCTAATGTTTGTAAATGCTTGCAAAAATTATTGTGTACTATAGTTTTAAAAATGTTTCAAATTAAAAAAACAAAAAAACAACAAAATATATATGGACATATCTGTAAAGCCGTTAAATAAAAAGTCTTTATCAATTGTATATATATGTATGTACCTAGAACAAACAAGTTAACACTTGTAAATATTTAAAATTCTTAAATCTTGTAAAATAAAGCGGCACGCCCATGTAAATAGTTGTACATACTTTTTGTGTGCCAAGATTTTTATTTGCAAAAATTCCTTGTGTAAAAAGATTCTTTGATTTCTAAATTCTTTGTGAAAAATTGCATCATTCATTGTGCATAGCATGTGCATATTAGTCATATTATTTTTGAGTGAGCTTGATGATTGAACCAGTCCAATAAAGTCTAAAATTGGAGCTTGGTTGGACCTTACCGCACCTAACTGCACTAGAACCTTACGGGAACTAGGTTTAAGGTACTTCATGTCTATTCAGACTTAATTCTTTGAGAAATCAGGGATGGGTTCGAGTCACCTCAACTGACTAAATAGAACTTTTCGAGACACACGCATGATTCTTGTCAACCGTGACCTAACTTGGACACTTGCACCTTTCACTTGGCTCAACTCAGTTAGAGTGGTGAGGGGGTTGGATTTGCCAGTCTGAGACGCACACGGGTGGAAACATTCGTCCTCATCTAGCGATGGAAGTGTACCCCAACCTGGTCCAGTTTCAATGAAGTCGAATGATAGGAGAGTGTGGGTTGCAATAAAGCTTCAAAAGAGGGATAGTCTTCTGGCTCAAAAGGAAAAAGTCCTTATGTAAATGTTGCTGTGAATAGTATTTCAAATAAAAAACTCTAAAAAAGTGGACAGACTTGAAAATAAAAATAAAACTGCCTGCCGGAGTATGTACATGAGTTGTATAGCAGATAAGAAAGCTTGAGCATCAAAGTTATATCATGTGAGCCTGCAGCTGGATGACTTGACTACACTGGTCTTGCATCCCAGGATAGGTAGCTACACTGTCTACTGTCCATTCTCTTCTTCCCCTCCTCCTGTTGAGTCGGATGCCACTTGAACTTGGAAGGGAATACCCTGCTCCTCAACGACAGAGGGCTGGATTGGGGAATCATTGGGTTGTCATTCTGGAGAAGTCAATAACTTTGTCATTTCAGTTGGGGAGAGCCACTATCACTTACACTGTACAAGTCGGCTTCATAGTCATAAGGGTTTGCGTATGATGTAGGCCAGTTCTGACCAGGCTATTGAGGTGGGTTGAACCGAGTTCTGTAACTCTCGAAGGCTGTTATGTTTTAAAGTTGGTTCCCGACCAGGTTCTACACACATCTACACTCAAGGTCTAACAAAAGCTCCAAATTCTGATTTTGTACGGACATATATTGCACTGAAAGCAATCCTATTCACTCTATCTTTTTCAATCTTCTTTTTATTTTCTTCTTATTCTTTGTTTTTTTGTACTTATTGCATAAGTATTTCCTAGGGACTAGCAAAGGCAAGTATAGGGGGTGATGAATCTCCATTTCATCACCTTTATTCTATCATTTTGGCCTAAACCCTAGCCAATGCATGAAAATAGCATTAATTTGTCTATAATAGCATTCATTATTTATTGTATTTATTGTACATGAAGTAAGGTTTTTAATGCCAAAATTATAGAATAAAGAGAAGAAAAGAAAAAGGAATAACATATTGCAAATATTTTATGACCCTGACCCCGAGACCAAGTCCAGAATGGAATTGGTCGACAAGGAATAAATTAGGGGGAGATAAGGGCCAAGAACACAATAAATACTGTTGGACATGCGAGCCCACGGCGAGCCATTATGCAATAAATGTTATTGCGTATATCATTCCCTGATCTGAAATGAAGAATAAATAATTTGCATAATAGGTCCCTCTGTACAATTAAGGTTATGTACCATGGCCATCTTGATAATCATATAGATGTTGTTTCATTAGATGAATCATAGAGGCTGGTGCTTGGATGAATATCTAATGGGTGAGATTGAGGACTCATCAAGCACTGTCAAATGATTGTTAAGATGTGATCTCCAGCCTGAGTAGGAGATGGCCATCCTTTCTCACATAGGCTGATATCTAACCGACCTCTTAATACAGGTCCTCTACATAGGAATAGAGATTCATAGGTGTCAGATTAGTTAGGTCAAAGAGTTGACTTAACGATATGCTATCACGATACAGGCACGCATCCTCTGACCAGAGACAGATGTGTTACTATATGTCTGAGTATGTACATTTGGCAGACCAATAGGTTGATGACCTAATCAAGGTCTATACACCGGCGCGTTGGTGGGCATATAAGGGCATATCAGTAATACGATCTCTCAAAGGGATCATACATGTTCATTACTGAACCGGAAGACATGAGCTCACTCATGAGATATTGGGAAGAATCAAATTCCGTGCACGGTCGTCTCACTATGGAAGCTTGACTGAATTTGTAGGTTTGATATATACTTTTAGAAAATATATGATCAAGACCTATGTATGATATATGCTTTTGGAAAGTATATGATCGATACCAAATCCCGATGATCAAATGAGAACTTACTGATAAAACCCTGAAGTAGACAGTATAAAGTTGATCTAATACTTTGGGTTTATTCTGGGACTTCCAGTATGCATGATGTACAGGTATTGGGAATACCTAAGGGTGATGTGATCATATACGATTGTATAACCATGACGCTTCCATTCCTAGGGAGTGATGAAACGGGTTTGGATTTTAGTGACTCCTCTCAGTAGAGAAGTAATCTGATCTTGGTCCAAATGTTGGACATTGATCTGAATGTGATTCAGATGCAATGAGAAGATTAGATTTGCGATCTTGATTTAATCAAGCATCTATGAGAGACCCGAGATCTGGATTTGAGATGTGATCTCAATATCCAAGTCACTATATGTGGAACAATACAATCGCCATGTCCTTATCTCCAAGTATCTGCGGAGAAAGCACATTATTCTTGAAGGAATTCAAGAATAATTCATTTGATGAATTCTGTATCCAAGCATTGAGAAAATGGATAATTAAATATGATTTATTTATCATGAATAATACGAATTTGATTCATATTATAAGAAGAGATATCTAAGATAGTAAAATGTGATTTAATTATCAAAGATATGAATAATGTGAATATGATTCATGTTATTTGAGCACATGAGAAAAGAGATCCAAGATGATTAAATGTGATTTAATTATCATGGATATGAATAATGTGGATAATACTAACCATAATATTTGTGTATTATAAACATGATTTATAATATACATATATTGAAGAGACAGAGAAATTTCGTAGATAACATTTGTTAATTATTAAATGTGGACTGGATTCGCATTTATTAATTAATTGAAAATGTAATTTACAAATTAGTTTGGGTTGTGAATATGATTCACATTTTTGCAATGGCATGATTGAAATATCCACAAATTAATTTGGAATTAATTTGGTGGATATTTTTATTATAAATACATTAAGAAATAATAATACAAAATAAAAGAGAGATGAATAACCACCTTATGAGGTGGCGTCACCAATGACATGGTCAAAGGTGACGCCCCCTCAATTTTAGGGGGTATTTGTTATCTCCCTTTTATTATATTATTATCTCTTGATGATTAATTTATGTTAAATTAAATTGTGTTGATAATGTTGCAACATATATTTAATTTAAACATAAATTAATTTTGTTGGCTTTTAACCAACAACAATCTTGGTCATTGATTGATACATAATCCACCATGGTCGTTGGATCTATGAATCCCATTGATTGAGATCCATTGGATCCTAAACTAATATAAAAGGAGGGCTGGCCTAGCCTTTCTTGGTACACATTATCAAGAGTTGTAGAAGCCTACTACTCTCTCTCTCTCTCATTCTCGCCCTCTCTCTTTCTCTTCTCCAAGAAGTGGCCGTCCACTTTGTGTTGAGGAGGAGAGCGTCTTGCCTTCGCCTTCGACGACTCAAGGATCTCCTTCTTCTTTGGAGTTGCTTACTCTAGAGGAAGACGACGGATTTCGCTTGACGAAATCAGGGGATCCACTGCTTGGATCTTCATCGAGGATTGCGGGAGGAACGCGACTCATCATCGTGCCCACAAGTGCGTTCTTCGTGGATCGGACTTGAGACAGGAGGATCTCTTGTTTGGGATCTCGCGATCACAACCATGCTTCAAGAGGTATTCCTTATACTTTGTGATTTGATGAAACGATCCAAGAAGTGTTCTCGTGATCATGTGGTTTCATCTTTAGTTTTTAAAAATTTTAAATTTTCGCCGCATCTAGCGACTAGTGCGACTAGTCGCCCCGATCGTATGAGATGCGATCGTCACGCTTCCGTGATGCGCTTGAGGATTCTCAATATCCTTCAAGTGGTATCAGAGCCTTAGGTCGGAAAAGGTTTTGGATACGATCCGTGAACCAAAGACGACTTGGGTTTGAAAAGGTAGCGAAAGTTTTATCGCATTTCAATTTTTGTACCTCTGTCTAATTGATTTTTTCGGCACTGTTTAAATCGTTTAAACACGAAATATTCAATTGGATTTTGTTCCCCATTGAATAAAGAAACATAGGATCTGAGTTTACTAAATTTGGATTTAATTTGCTCAAGATATGGCCTTTTGAATATGCATGTATTCACAGTTGCGGGAACTGCAGAACAGAATGTGATTAATTTGTTAATTACGGTTTTGTTGCGCCTCGAAATGCGTGAAATATCACTTAGGTTCTGTTGTAAATCAAGTTGGAAATCTTAGGGCACTAATTTTGCGAATTTTGGATTTAAATTGATCAAGATAAGTTAATTTTAGTGATTGGGGGTCACTGCTGGAAATTGACAAATTTGATCATGAGCCTTGTGATAGTCATTCAAATTAATTTGATGAAAATTAATTGTTAATTTTCTGAAATGATCATTGATAAGTATTTGTGAAATATTTAGAGATGATAATCGTTTCATTGAATGACATCCCACTAACCACAATGATAAGATAGTTGATCTTGATCATTGGTTAATTTGAAATCATCAACAAACATTGTTTTACATACAAAACCCTAGGGTCATCCTACAATAGTTGTAGGACAATTTTTTCATGCAAAACCCTCTTGTTTGAATAGGATTGGGGATTTGTTTAGCGAATCTCCTTATAATATAATCAAAATTGTTTTGATGTATATTATATGGTATAATTTCGGTTGAAAGACCGATGAGCATCTCAAAGTACATGATGATCTATCTGGCATTATCCTTTCCTGAGGTGGATATGGTGTCTAGTCGGAGATCGCTGGTGTAGCGGGTTGCAACGTATGTGGTCCGTCCTACTCTCGCTGGTACTGGCCATGATAGCGGGTAGGGACTGGATAATGCCAGAAAAATCAAAGTCTATTTTTCTAATTATTAAAATTCGAAATAATATGTACTTTGAGATTATACCTACTATTCAAGTAAAATTCAAAGTTTGTTGATTGATAATAGGATTGATAGTTAATTTAATGTGATTAAATTAATTATATCCTATTAAAACACTCTATTATGAATAGATGTGTAATTCCCTTAGAAGAGTTAATTATGTGAATATGATTCACGATAATTAATTATTACAATTTGAATAAGAGGTGGAGGATCACATAAGTGACATCCATGGTCTCCCGTCAAGGCAAAGAATTTTGTCGCCAAAAGTTGTATATAGGAGATGCCTATCCGAAGTGACGGATCCTATATACAATTATTTGGATCGGGTTCTTTGCTTCTTGAAAGAGTAAGGCCGTATATGTAGTGACCCCAATATTGGGTCCTCATATTATTGGGGCGATATTGGATTGCGTATAGCGAGTATTAAGCCTGTTGACGGTTGGTTCAATTAGCAGCGGGTCAACATCACCTTAGGGGTGGTGGGCCCGGGTGTTAAAGACCGAATTGGGAAATGCAAGTTGGACTTGCAAGGCGGAATGTGTTCCCGCTTCTTTTTATCGGAGTCGCAGGTTCTCATATTATTGGGATGTGACAAAGATAGGAAAGGAGATCCCAGATCTTGCTAGAGATATAATGGTAAGAATATCTCTTACATTGAAAGTGATTAAGGGAATGAACTTTCATTGTTGACAAGGCAAGACAACTTTGATATAAAAATTCCTAAATCAAAGTAAAATATGTGTATATATAATATATATATACCCTTATGCAAAATTTCTTATTTCAGATAATCCTTCATTAAACCCACTCAATGTTATACTCAATAACAATCAGTAAAATATCATGGATTGGACTCATGATCCAGATATTGTACTTGCAATTGGACACATAATGTATGTGGTTGCAATGTGCAAGTTTCCTCAACATAATGAGGAATGACAATTATATAAGACAATAAGGAATCACCTTAGGGTTTGAATGTCTCTATAGTCTTGATCTTTCATCGAGTGTACTTTGGAAGTGGTATGTCGATGATGAACGCAGTTGTCAAATAGTCCTTATAAAAATCTAAGAAGATATTTTGGCATACATATGTGCTCTAGACATTTAATCATGAATGACATGGTTCTCTGCATTATGCAGAATGGTAGCTCGAAAGAGATGATGTATTCAAAAATATTTGAATACCTACCTGAACCAATGTTTTAGAGTCTAGATGGATGTAGACATGATGAGTATCATCATTCTACTATCTATACTCTAGTCATTCATGAAGCTTCATAATATTCATATTGTGTGAATTTAATGAAGCATGTATAAATGTTGAAATACTCTTACATTGAATTCTTTTGAATTTAATGTAAGAGATCCTTAGTCTTAAGCAATGGTTGCTTATAGATAAAGGGAGTGCAGTGGAAGCATGGGTTAGACCCAAGTAAGAACTATAGTTAAAGAGTTGAATGTACTTCTGTGACTTCCATATGACATCCTAAGAGTTGGATGAATGCCAATACTGCAATAAGTTGGTGTATTGATAGTATGACTATCAAGTCTCTCTTGAATCCTTAGAGAAGGACTCGGATAGAGCACCCAAATAATCTACATTAATCATTGATATTGACTTGCTTATTTTATAAGATAAAGTCTAATAATTGTATCTCATTTTTCTAATGACACCTACAATTGTTGCATATGTTATAGAAGATTAATAAATTTGATCTTCAGGTTTAATGGTCAACTACATGATTTTTGATGCAATTGTTGCAACAATCTCTATTGGATAGATGGACTTCATATTTTCAGTGGGAGAGCCCTTTGTCTTAGAGAATGTCCCTATGACCTAGATATAAGAATACACTCATAGTTTATTTCTAAATGTTGGAAATAAACATGAATTCTGGAATAAACCGATCATAAAGACTTATGATGGATATATTTCAGATAGTAATCTGACATCTAGTGGACTGTACTAAATTAGAAATTTAATGAATGGTTCATTAAAATTTCTAATACTGAAAAATTAAACCTTTAAAGATCAATAGGAGGATAAAGATCATTTGACAATGATCTGGCATCATGTCTTGGACATATGTCTGTTGATGAGATCAATAGACAAGCAAGAGATGAAACTTTAGAATGTCTAAAATTTTCAAAACTTGCATACTTATGAATATTGTATTCAAAGAAAAATGTCCAATACACCCTTCTTTGGGAAAGGTATTAGATGTTGAGGTATTCAGGATCTCATACATATTGATGTATGTGAATCATCTATATCATAGTGAACGTTATGGATATATGATATCTATTGATGATCATGTATGATATGAGATTTCTTCTCTTCACCTGAGAAACCTTTGAAATGTTCAAAGATTTCACAATTTTGGTTTAGAACCAAAGTTTGAAGGAAGATTAAATGAATTTGATCTAACCAAGGTAGCAAGTACTTATTAGATGAATTCAATGAATACCTTATGAAGATATGATATCATTTCTATGTCAATCCTCCTAACACACCTAAACTCAATGGAGTTGTAGGAAGATACAATTGGATCATGTGTGACATGATTTGATCAATGATGAATTTTAGCATAGTTATCCCTTAGTTTCCAGGTACATATGTGTAGTAGAGACTACACTGTATATATCCTTAATAAGATTCCATGCAAGTAAGCTGGAATTAAGCACTATAGAGTGCTACTTCATTAGGAAAATAAAGGATGGTATTGGATACCTACTTTATAACCCTAAGATTCTTAAAAGATCTCATCTCTGAGAATGCAATTCTTAGAGGATGACTCTCTTGAGAATCAAGATGAAAATAATGTATAGGAACTCATTTAATCTTGAGAAGATAATGAGACTCCTTGAAATCGGAAACTAAATGAGATATTTAAAGATGAAGCACTAATACCTCTTCAAATTAGTTTGAGGGTGTATTCCATGTGTCAGTTAAGTCTGACAATGATCGAACTTCATGTGATGAAGTTCCTGAGGATTATGACATGGAAAGATGGATATTAGCAATAAATTCTAAAATAGACTTCATATACAAATGTTGTATATGGACCCTCGAGGATCCACCTAGAAGGATTAAACCCATTAAGGTGCAAATGGATCTTCAAGAGAAAGAGGGAACCTGATGAGAAGGTAGAGACCTTCAAAGCACGGTTCGTAGCCATGAGCTACAAACCAGAAGAGAAGACATTGCTTGCAATGAGACTTGCTCTTAAGTAACCATGCTTAAAATCATCAGAATATTGCTAACCTTAGCTACACAACTTGACTATTGCATCTTCAAGATGTAAGTCAAGATTGCATTCATCTAAGAATACCTCTTTGAGGATATTCACATGAAGTAGCTCCAGGGCTTCATGATTGGGGAACGTAAGGTGTGAAAGTTAATGAAATCCATCTATAAGCTCAAATAAGCTTCTTATTGTTGGAACATAAGATTTGATGAAATTATAAATGTTATGATTTCAGATAAAATCTTGATGAACCATGTGAAGCTTAGTGGGAGTTCTATTGTGTTCATCGTGCTAAATGTATCTTAATCACTTGGAATGATATAAGGATGATAATAAGTGTTTTGTGATATGGCTATTCCATACCTTGAGATATGATCTCAAAGATGCCTCTTGGATCTTAGTTCTGAAGGTGTTCAGAAGCAAAGAAAAGAGGGTGTTGGGACTGTCACATTTGTAGTGCACCTTGGACATGTTCCATTTTTCTGGAAATTCCAAGAAAGGCTTTCTTACCTTAAGATTTGGTACTGACCTATCTAAAGGGATAGCACCTCAAAGAGTTGAGGAAGTGAATGCTAGAACTGCTTGCACTTGTGCATCAGTTACGAGAAGCTAAGTGTATGCTAGATGTGTACAAAAGCCAGATATCTGCTATGCAGTGAGAGTAGTAAACTGTTACTAATCCTACTATGGAGAACGAACACTTGATTGCAGTAATAACAATATCTTCAAAGATGACAAGGCTTATCTCTAAGTCTTATCTTCAAGAGCTTAAGACTTTATAGATAGAGATCTAAAAGGTCTTAACTGTAGAAACCTTATGAGATAGTGATCTCCAGGAATAAGGGTATTCTGATAAGGATTATGGAAATGCTGGTTATAATGATTATTGAGCAATAGTCTCAAGGACACTATAATTGCTTTATCGAGATTGAGTATTGGTTGTGTAAGATGCAAAATTCGCATTGGATGCGAGCACTGTTACTAAGATATATGCAAGTGCTGTAAAAGGACTTGGCATAGTCTTTTGGGAACAGAGTAACTGATCAGCGTACCTAGCTATTTTCTAAATAGCCTATGATTGTCACATGAGTGTGGGTTTAAATGATTAGCCCATTAATGGCTCTTTGGGCTAGTGGGAGATTGTTGAACATGCGATCCCACGGCGAGCCATTATGCAATAAATGTTATTGCGTATATCATTCCCTGATCTGAAATGAAGAATAAATAATTTGCATAATAGGTCCCTCTGTACAATTAGGGTTATGTACCATGGCCATCTTGATAATCATATAGTTGTTGTTTCATTAGATGAATCATAGAGGCTGGTGCTTGGATGAATATCTAATGGGTTAGATTGAGGACTGATCAAGCACCGTCAAATGATTGTTAAGATGTAATCTCCAGCCTGAGAAGGAGATGGCAATCCTTTCTCACATAGGCTGATATCCGACCGACCTCTTGATGCAGGTCCTCTACATAGGAATAGAGATTCATAGGTGTCAGATTAGTTAGGTCAAAGAGTTGACTTAACGAGATCGAGATAACCAAAGTCCTATATCGTATGCTGTCACGATACAGGCACGCATCCTCTGATCAAAGACAGATGTGTTACTATATGTCTGAGTATGTACATTTGGCAGACCATAGGTTGATGACATAATCAAGGTCTATACACCGGTGCGCTGGTGTGCATATAAGGGCATATCAGTAATACGATCTCTCAAAGGGATCATACAGGTTCATTACTGAACCGGAAGACATGAGCTCACTCAAGAAATATTGGGAAGAATCAAATTCCGTGCACGGTCGTCTCGCTTTGGAAGCTTAACTGAATTTGTAGGTTTGATATATACTTTTAGAAAGTATATGATCAAGACCTATGTATGATATATGCTTTTTGGAAAGTATATGATCGATACCAAATCCCAATGATCAAATGAGAACTTACTGATAAAACCCTGAAGCAGACAATATAAAGTTGATCTAATACTTTGGGTATATTCTGGGTCTTCCAGTATGCATGATGTACAGGTGTTGGGAATACCTGAGAGTGATGTGATCATAAACGATTGTATAACTATGACGCTTCCATTCCTAGGGAGTGATGAAACGGGTCTGAATTTTAATGACTCCTCTCAGTAGAGAAGTAATCTGATCTTGGTCCAAATGTTGGACATTGATCTGAATGTGATTCAGATGCAATGAGAAGATTAGATTTGCGGTCTTGATTTAATCAAGAATCTATGAGAGGCCCGAGATCTGGATTTGAGATGTGATCTCAATATCCAAGTCGCTATATGTGGAACAATACAATCGCCCTGTCCTTATCTCCAAGTATCTGCGGAGAAAGCACATTATTCTTGAAGAGTTCAAGAATAATTCATTTGATGAATTCTGTATCCAAGCATTTAGAAAATGGATAATTAAATATGATTTAATTATCATGAATAATACGAATTTGATTCATATTATAAGAAGAGATATCTAAGATAGTTAAATGTGATTTAATTATCAAAGATATGAATAACGTGAATATGATTCATGTTATTTGGGCACATGAGAAAAGAGATCCAAGATGATTAAATGTGATTTAATTATCATGGATATGAATAATGTGGATAATACTATCCATAATATTTGTGTATTATAAATATGATTTATAATATACATATATTGAAGAGAGAGAGAAATTTCGTAAATAACATTTGTTAATTATTAAATGTGGGTTGGATTCGCATTTATTAATTAATTGAAAATGTAATTTACAAATTAGTTTGGGTTGTAAATATGATTCACATTTTTTCAATGGCATGATTGAAATATTCACAAATTAATTTGGAATTAATTTGGTGGATATTTTGTTATAAATACATTAAGAAATTATAATACAAAATAAAAGAGAGATGAATAACCACCTTATGAGGTGGCGTCACCAATGACATGGTCAAAGGTGATGCCCCCTCAATTTTAGGGGGTATTTGTTATCTCCCTTTTATTATATTATTATCTCTTGATGATTAATTTATGTTAAATTAAATTGTGTTGATAATGTTTCAACATATATTTAATTTAAATATAAATTAATTTTGTTGTGTTTTAACCAACAACAATCTTTGCCATTGATTGATACATAATCCACCTCGTTGGATCTATGTATCCCATGGATTGAGATCCATTGGATCCTAAACTAATATAAAAGGAGGGCTAGCCTAGCCTTTCTTGGTACACATTATCAAGAGTTGTAGAAGCCTACTACTCTCTCTCTCTCTCTCATTCTCGCCCTCTCTCTTTCTCTTCTCCAAGAAGTGGCCGTCTACTTTGTGTTGAGGAGGAGAGCGTCTTGCCTTCACCTTCGACGACTCAAGGATCTCCTTCTTTGGAGTTGCTTACTCTAGAGGAAGACGACGGATTTCGCTTGACGAAATCAGGGGATCCACTGCTTGGATCTTCATCGAGGATTGCGGGAGGAACGCGACTCATCATCGTGCCCGTAAGTGCGTTCTTCGTGGATCGGACTTGAGATAGGAGGATCTCTTGTTTGGGATCTCGCGATCACAATCACACTTCAAGAGGTATTCCTTATACTTTGTGGTTTGATGAAACGATCCGAGAAGTGTTCTCGTGATCATGCGGTTTCATCTTTAGTTTTTAAAAATTTTAATTTCCGCCGCATCTAGCAACTAGTGCGACTAGTCGCCCCGATCGTATGAGATACGATCGTCACGCTTCTGTGATGCGCTTGAGGATTCTCAATATCCTTCAAATACCTCATTTATTCATTCTTGATTGATGCATTTTTTACACCTATTTTGTATCTAATTATTTATTCATCAAATAAAGAAACTTTGTACATAAAAGTTGTAGATAATAATGTAAATAAAAACACAAAATTGAGTTTGTACAAAAATAATATACAGTGTACATTCTATACCCAGAATAAAAAACTGGAAACCAAACTTCACAGACCCATATCTTGTAAATAAAAACTCAAAACATAGCAAAATAACCTCGAATTGTATATAACTTTTCATGAGCTATTTAATGGTGGTGGTTTTATATTTTTTGGAGTTACCGTGCAAAAGATAGGTTTTGAACTCTATTATACATAATATTGATTAAATTATTCAATTTATTCATTATTTATTATTTTTACAAATTTACATTTTTATAATTTTGTAAACATTACTTATAACATAAGTGTACATTAAAATTAGAATTAAACCTAAAAGAAGAAGGAGAATAAAATAAAACTATGCCAAACCATAGATGAAATACCTATGTATATAAATAAAAGGGGAACTATATTCTTTAATTATTTTATTCTTACATATTTTTAGAATATTGTCAATATCATTCTATTAAAAATACAAAACAAAAATAAAACTCATTAAAATACATTAAAATAAAAAGAGGTATACAAAACGTAGGCAAAACACCTACACCTATACCTATACAATTCATATACTTATTTATTTAAATGTGCAAATAAACTCATTAAAATCAAATAAAAATATATTTAGACTCACAAAAATAAGTTATAAATATATAAAATAATAAAATAAAATAATAAATAAAATAATAAAATAAAATATACAAAATAAAATAAAAATACACAAAACATAGGTAAATATACCTATAAATACACTAATAAAAATTAACTACTAATAAATCAAGCCAAAAAATAAATAAAAATCATATCAAAATACTACATAAAATAATAAGCATTTATTTTATACTCGAAAAATAATAAAATCATTTACTATTTTAAATTAATTATTTTCGAATAAAAATTTCTGTTTTGTCTTGTAGCGGACGACGTGGACCAATCCGCGCATGGCCCTCGTTGACCTCTGGTCAACTGTCCCATCCGCATGCCTGACCCGTCAGACCTGGTGAATCCCCGATTTTCTTGCATTTTTCATGGGCGTCTCGTCCATCGATCGAATTCGCTTCCTTCACAAGAATTGTTCCTGGTTCATTGTATAATCACGCCAACATCTTAGATTGCTCGTAAACACATCAGGTTTTTTTATTTTAGCCGGTCAATAAGGGTGCCTTGTGATGTTTATAAATAAACACCTCTGACCTCCTTCGCAAATTTGGTCAATTTCTACCCTTCTCCCTTCCTCGTATTCGGTTCTAGGAGCTTCCTCGTGACAGGGGGAGGCTTTTGGCGCCTTGAATCGGTCGGAGGAGGTGGGAGCTACATCCACGGCGGAGCTCCGGTGACACCACGCTCCCTGGTTTCCCACCAAGTATTAGAACCCTTTTTACTGCTTTATTAGATAGGTTTTCGTTCCAGCATTTATTTCCCGTCGTTAGTTTAGCTTTCAGTTAAGTAGATCGCCGTGAATCGGTCGAGTCGTAGTTCGTCGGAGCTCCGCTTCGGCGACGACTCCCAAACGTTCCAGTTATCCTCTGACACTTGTACCGCCCCCATATTGTTTCTTATCGCTTTCTCCGTCATCCGCACAACCCTGATCAACCGGATCCCTTGTGGTTCCGCGAATCGAAGTTCGCCTCCACCGCTCACCAGAACCTCACCGCCCACCTTCATTTTTTGCGCAAAAGCTTCAAACCCCAGGTCGAGGGTGAAGCCCTCGAGCCGAGTATTCTTTCTGTGCAGGTTAGGAACTCAACGGAGCCCTCTTGGGCTTGATTGAACATGAGAAGAGGTTCCTGGAGGTCCTCCCCTTCCTCGAGCTCGTCTGATCGATTGGGACCTTCAGGAGCCAGGCGAAGACCATAAGGAGACGCGGGGACTTTCCAAGCACGTGTAGAGATCATCGAGGCGATGGAGAAGGCCGGAGGCGCCGGCTATTCACGATCGAAGCTCGCCGCGCGCGAGCTTCGTCCTTGTTCTTCCACCTTGCTCCATCGCCGTCCGATCAAGATGAAGACCCCAGACGTAGCAGCAGTCGTCGGATGCCAAGCCTCGTGACCGTCAGATCTCATCAGGAGATCTAATCTCGAGCGTCCGACCACGAAGCGTCATCGACCGTCAGATGGAGGCCACGCGTATAAGTGAGAAGCCATCAGCCGTCCATCGGCGCCTAATAGGGGTAATTTACACCTTTAGCCCCTGCCTTTTTGTATTTATTGTTTAGTCCGGTAAATATTGTGTAACGTTTAAAATAAAGTGGATATTTTGTAAAGAGAACCCTAGGTTTCTTGTATTTACATTTAGGTCCAATCTACGTCAGCTCACGTGTGGTCCCACGTGAGTTTGGAAAAACTTCACTGAAGCCCCTGTGTGTATTTGTATTCCAAAAAGGTCCATTAAACAAAATTTACAGTGTTATATTTTTGTGAAATTTGCATGCGGACTCCTGTACTTTAAGAAATTACGTTTTGGTCCCTATGCGTGTGAGTCACGTGTCGTCCCACGTGATAGGAAAAATTGCAAGGACCCCCTGGCGGGTTTTGAAATTTGTATTTGGTCCTAAAACTTCATGTTAACGTTCAAAAGTTTTGTTATATTTGCACAGACCCCCTTGGACTTTATTTTATTTGCAAAAATACCCCTGCTAGTGTTGGAAATTTCTTTTTGCTTTCCCTATTTATTGCATGCATCTATAAAATTCCAAAAATCACCAAAAATTTACCATAGGTTCATGTTGCATTGTATTATCACATCCTATTTTTATTTTCCATTTTTATTCGTTTTCATATTTATAAAAATTCAAAAACATGCATTTTTACTACTGTTTGCATTGGAAAATACCAAAAAATAGTAAAACCCTTTTAAAAATTCCAAAAAAAATTACCTTTTGTGTATTTTTAGTGTTTTTTAATTTCTTTCCAAAAATCACTAAAAAATTCAAAAGGAAACCCATAAAAATTAGAAAACCCCAAAAACCCTCACAAAATCTTAAAAATTCTAGAAAAATCCTAAAAATCCAATTTTTATCTCTGAATTTTCTTGGTTTTATTATCTTTGTTTTGAAATTAATTTGAGGAATTTTCGAACATGTTTGATATTTTTCACCCTCAAGTTAGTTTCAGCCTTTTATTGTATCCATTGTTTTCAGTATTTTTAACTTTAAAAATACCAAAAAATTTAAGAAAAATCCATAAAAATCACAAAAACATCATAAAATTAGAAAAAGCCTAAAAATATTTTATTTCTTAATTTTTCCTGATTTTTACCTATTTCATAAATATCTTATCTCCCTCTTTTCTTATATTATGTATATATTCTAATTAAAAGAATATATATATATATATAATATATAAAAAGAAAATATAAAATCAGAAAATTAAAAATATCAAAATATAAAAATATAAAATTTAAAACAATATATATAATTAAAAACCCACAAAAAACTTGCGTGCATACATGACTAGCTTGTATATAAATAATAGTGGGCTACCAGTTTTTGCTCTCTGTGGTTCGACCTCTACATATTTACGCACTATGCATCATTATGGTAGAGTTAATAAATTTTACTTCACATTTTTGGGACTTAATTGCTTTATGTTGATTGTGGGTTAATATCTGATTAATAGGGGTTTTGTGAGCGATCGCCACAACGACTTCGTCTCCGCCTTGTGTGAGACATATTTTGGCCCTCGGAGAACCCGTGTTATCAATTGTCGAATTGAAGAAGAAGTGGCCTGATATGACGTGACCTTCATGTGTGATGGTCGGACAAGCTATACGAGAAAGCAAATCATCAACTTCCCCATATATTGTGATAGAAAGATGGTATTTATAAGATCTGTAGATGCATCTGAGCATGTCAAGAGTCATAAGTACATACTCAAATTCTTGAAAGATGTCATAGAAGAGGTCGGTCAAGAGAACATTGTTCAAATTGTGACCGACAATAAGAGTAATTTCAAGAAGGCTGGTGAGATGATCATGTCTTCCAACATGTATGGCATCTTATGGACACCTTGTGTTGCACATTGCATAGACCTGATCCTTAAAGATTTTGGAAAGAGGAAACCCCTCATTAATGTGGTTGATAATGCACGATCAATCACAACATTCATCTACAACCATTCAGAAGTCCTAGCATTGATGCGAAGGATGTGTGGTGGTGACATCGTAAGGCTTGGAATTACAAGATCTGTAACCAATTTCATAGCGTTGCAAAGCATACAACAACACAAGGTTGGTTTAAGGAAAATGTGTTGTTCAGGGGAATAGTTTGAGATTCCCGAGGTTTGCACCGATTAATGAAGAAGAGTAGAAACCTTGATCAACAACGTCAATTTTTGGGATGACATTGCCCGGGCGATAAAAATTATGGAGTCAGTTGTGTCAATCTTGAGAATAGTGGATGGTGACAAAAACCAACCATGCGTGTGATATATGAAGCTATGTGGGTGATGAAGGATAAAGTGAAAGAAAATGTAGGAAAGGGTTATAAGGTATGGTTGGGCATCATCGACGAACATTGGTTGAAAATGTTGTCACATCCTCTTCACCAAGCTGGTATGCATTGTGCACGTTACACTCTTTAAGTTAATACTTTTAGCTTTATTCAATAACTATTAAGTAGTTTTTTTATCTATTTTTAGCGTATTATCTTAATCTGAAATACCGCTACAAGCATAACCTTAGCACTCGTCCTTAGCTCTTATCGACCTTTCAAGTTGTGGTGGGGAAATTAGTGAATTCAAGAGATGTCCAAATAAATTGTATGAATGAGGTATACAATATCATATCTTCCTTGTATATGATGTCTTCTCTTCTTAACTTTATTATTGAACCCGGTGTTTTCTATCTTGTAGATAAAATACTTTAGGGAGGTGTTGGGTTCTTTTGGAAGAATGACCGCGATCAACGATCGTAGTAATACTCTTCCAGATGTGTATTAATGTATGATCTTTAAGTATCAATTAAGTATAAGGTTATGTCTTTATCTTATATGATAGTAATATATTAATATTACTTATCTAGCACGACTAAAATAATCTGTACCTTGTAGGTGAATGGTGGATCTTGTATGGATTAGATGCACCTAATTTACGACAAGTGGTTGTGAAGGTATTATCGCAGACTACATCCGTTGAAGGATGCGAGAGAAATTGGAACACATTTAACCTCATTCACTCCAAAAGGCAAAATTCCTTGGGAGTATATAAGCTACATGATCTTGTCTATATCCACTACAATCTCAGGTTGAAAATGAAGCATGCAAGGGAGGATACGACAAGCAAGAATACATAAATCCCATCAACCTTGCATGTATATTCAAGATTAAAGATAACGATGATGATGATGAAGACGTCTTACAAAAATGGATGGATGATAATGGTGCTCACGTACTCGACGAGAGAGGAGGGAGACCAAATACACAAATTGCCTCACAAATGGAGGCAAATGTTGAAGATTACATGGCTAGATCAGGGAGACATTCAGACCCAACTGGAGGGTTGGAAAGTGATTCTGATGACTCCTCCTCCATGTCTAAATCAAAATCCAAATCAGGTGGTAGTGGAGGAGGTGTTGTTGTAGCAGAATACATGCAAGATGAAGGGGCAACATCTGGTGGGGCTGCATGTAATACTAGATCTGGATTTGAGGAAGTATATGTTGGACTTCTTGGACAAGAATACACGGGCTACCATACAAACTTACATGGTCAATATATTCCAACTCTGAATCGAGACCTAGCTGCAGAGCAAATGGATTACTGTCCGTACCCCTTGTACCTGCAATCCCACCCTCGGGGACAAGTTCAGGATGACACCATAATGGAATATCTCATATATTCAGTGGGATCATTGAGTATGGATGTTGGAGATTCGATATTTGCTGGCGGGGCAACATCAAGCCCCTTCAGTGGATATGGATCTTAAGGGCAAAATGATTAATATGATGTTTACCCTCCGGGATATGGCTATAGTAGTGGTACTTATGGGGTATTTCCGGGAAATCAACAACAATATACCAATAACTCTTCACAGATTGGTGTTGGATCAGGATATGGTATATTTCCAAATTATTACCCTACAACACCTCTATCTCAACCCCTTCAGATAGTTTCTCCTCTTGCGGCTCCTGCTCCATATTCTTTATATTAAGGTTCTCAAGTTGCATCCTCCTCGCGTCGACCTCCGTGTGATCCTGCGGCTTCTGCCTCTTCGGGTGACAAGTATCTTAGGATTGGATTCCTTGCACACGTGACTGAGCATGAATACATGGAGTATTTAATGGACTACACAACCATGCACTCCTATAAGACATGAGAGGATTACGTGGAATATAGGGACTCGATCAAGTCATGTTATGGAGGAAGGAATCATACATGGTACATGGATCAACCTAGGAATTCTTGGTTTGGATGAATGTCATTCCTAGTCACCTTGATAAAGAAATGAGGTACTAGATGATAAACACAAAATTGAGAGCGGTCGTATTGACTCACAAGGCGAGTCAACAGTCGGTGTCGTGACCACTACAGAATCATGTATTTGATCAACAATTAACCCATACTATAGATCAAGCAATCAGAAATAAATGTGAAGTTAAAATATTTTTTTAATTCTACATAAATGGTGTATAGCAAGCAAGTACGTAGAGAGTTCGAACACATGGAGCCAAACAGGGTAGATCAAACAAATGTGTGTGAGTGAAAGAGAGGTGTTGTCTACACTATGCAAAGCAAGGATTTTTGTGGGTTTTAAAAATATTTTTTATTTAATTTTTAATTTTGTATTTTGATTTTTAATTTTCTGATTTTTATATTTTATATTATATATATATATATTTTTTCTCTTTTTCAATATTGAAATTTATAAGATATATAATAAAAGAGAGGATAGAATATCTATAAAAATATGCAAAAATGCTCAACGATTTAGGAATAAAATCTTTTTGGTATTTTTATGATTTTTTATTATTTTTGTGATTTTTGGGTATTTTTCTAAATGTTTTTGGTATTTTTTTTTTAAAACTGAAATAAAGAAAACAGTGAATTAACAATCTGGCCGAGACTAAAATGGGAAGGAAAATGTCAAATGATCTCAAAAATTTTCCAAATCAGTTTTAAAACAAAGAGAATAAAATAAGGAAGAAACAGGAACTGAGTTTGTATTTTTTCGAGTTTCTATGATTTTTTAGAATTTTTTGAAGTTTTTAAGTATTTTTTAATTTTTAAGGTTTTTCTTTTGAGATTTTTAGTGATTTTTGGACTGACACTAAAATAGACTAAAAGGTGATTTTTTTGGAATTTTTCGAGGTATTTTAATATTTTTTTGGTATTTTCTCAGCTAGACAGTACTGAAATGGGAAGTTTTTTATTCTTAATAAATATGAAAATGCAAGAAAATCAAAAACTAAAAATATGGCATGCAAGTACAAGTAATCAGGAGCTTAGCATAATTTTTGTGAAATTTTTCGAGTTAAAATGATGCCTTAAATAAATCAGACAAGCACACAAAAATAACTCAACCTGGCAGGGGCATATGTACAAATATTAAAACATCCAGGGGTATCCAAGCAATTTTCCACAAAATATAACACTTAATATTCGAATTTATGGACCAAATACAAATAAGCAGACCCGCAGGGGTATCAGTGCAAAATGTCCCCCAGGGCACGTGACTTGCACGCGCTTGGGAAGGACCTGATTGTAATTTCAATAACCCATGGGGGCTTACATGCAATATTCCCAAAAGTTTAACATTTAAACTACAACTCCTGGTACCGAAACGAAATAGACAAAAGGCCAAGGGCCTCCCTACAAAAAGCCCACACCTCACGTGAACAGGTCACGTGAGGTGACGTGGTAGAGGACCTATGTGCAAATATCAAAAGTCCGAGGGCCTAGTTATAAATTTTACAAAATATTTAAACTATCATTTAAAGTTTATGGACTAAATAGAAATTACAAAAATGAAAGGGGTGACTCTGCAAAATACCCCTTCGAGGCTGATCCGACGGCTGATGCGATTCCACTTGCCACGTGTTGACGCGAGGGCCTCCGATGACGCTTCGTCCTGGACGCTCCTGATTAGATCATGCGATAGAGATCGACGGCTGGGGTGTGGTCGGATCAGACGGTTGCTGTAGCTCCTGGGCTGGGCCGGTGATCGGACGGCTGAAAGACGATGACGAAGAACAGGGAAGAACTCGCCGCCCACGAGCTTCCCTGATCTCCTTCTCCCTCCTCTGACACTATCTCGAGCTGTAAAATGGCTCAGCAGGATCCTCTGGTCCTCCTCCGGATGATGGGGGCAACAAAACTCTCTGGCGAAGCTCGGAGAAACAGCGCGAGGTCGGCGGAGCAGAAGGGTTCCAGGAACCTCGGTCGACCTTCAAAATCGCCTCCAGGGGCACGCTGTGGCTCTTGGACCTGCAGGAAGTGTTAAAGAGGTCGAGGGCAAAATGCCTCGACCTCCTGTGGCTCTTGAGAAGGGGTGAACGGCTGTGTCAGTGCTCGGCCGGAGCAAGCTCCGGCGAGGGGATCGATTTGGCGAATCGATGGATGGTCGGATGCGAAACAGGGATCTGAATGAGCCTAAGACTACCGGGAATGTAACTAGGGCAAAAATGGAATGGATGAACAGCCTCAATGGCCGGAGCCAGAGGGAATGTACCTCAACGGGAAGGTCGCTGGAGGTGGGGTTGAACATGCCCAAAGCTCGCTGGATCCACCGCCTTGAAGAGGGCAACTCGGAGCTGTCACCTCCAGGAAGCTCTGGCGAGGTCAAGGGGGGAAAGATTTGGATGGAATGTGGTTCAAGTTTGAATCGAAATTCAAACTTGCTTAAGTAGGGTTGACGGCCAGGGCTCATAGATCGAGTCGTCTCGCTCGCTACAGTGATCTAAAGTCCAAGGTAAACCTTGGGCGGGGATCACCATAGATCGAGGAAAAACTCTCAAAGAGAGTGCGACACGAAAAAGTGAAAGACGTAGCCTCCAAAAAATCGAGAAACGGGTGGAATCCTGGTTCTGACAAGGGCTACAGGGCTAAGAACGACCAGTTGACCGAGGTCAACTGGAGCTGAAACCTGGTTGGTCCACGTGGACCAACCAGAAAAAAATCCCTGATTTTTATTTTGTAAATTCAAATAAAAATAGTAAATGAATGAATTAATGTTTGATTATTAAATAAAAAATGTTTATTATTTAATAAATTATTTTATGGTAATTTTTATTTATTTTTATGAGGTATATTTTTACAAGTTTACTTTTATACCCCTAATAGGTATAATACATATATATTTTATTAATTAATTTTTATTTTGGTATTTTTAATTTCTTTAATTATGTTTATTATTTTATAAAATTATAACATACTTTTGTACATGTAAATATATTTTTATTTTATTTTTTCTGAGGTGTTTTGTATATTAAATAAAATATAAGTAGGTATTGTCTAGGTATGTATATAGGTATAATACATGTATATTTTATATACATATATTTTATTTTGAGTTTTATTTGGGTTTTTATTCTTGTTTTAATTTACATATACATTATTCATAATATTTACAGAATTATAAAAATATAAAAATATACATATAATGAATAAATAATAAATTGAATATTTTAATTTGTACAAGTATACAATGAGGGTCCAAAACTCAACTTTCATACCGTAGCTCCGCCAAATGCGAAACCACCACCATTAAATAGCTTATTTTATTCTATATACAATTAAAGGTGAGTTTGCTGCATTTGGAGTTTTCAGTTGTGAGATACAGGTCTGGGAAGTTGGGATTCTAGATTTTTATTCATACCATAACTTTTTATCTGTACATTATTTTTCAGTGAAATCAATTTTGTATTTTTCTTTATTTAATTATCTACAACTTTCATGTACAAAGTTTCTTTATTTGATGTATAAAAAGTGGAACCAAAAATAGGTCCCAAAATGAATAAAGAATGAATGAAATACATTGTATTTGGCCCTTATCTCCCCCTACTTTATTCCTTGTCGACCTATTCATCAAGATGCCTAGGTCTCGGGGTTTTGGGTCATAAAATATTTACAATATTTTATTCTTTTTCTTTTCTTTTATTTATTTTATAATTTTGGCTTTAATTACAGTATTTTACACAATGTTTACATGCACGTGCATGAATGCTAAGATGATCTATTTAAGGGTATTTACAAGCATTTACTAGGGTTTTTGAGGCCAAATTGATAGAATAAAGATGATGAAATGTGGATTCATCACTAGACTACTACTAGTAGTAAGGAAGTGCCTCTATGCATGCGCATTATGTGATTGGAATTTCATGTATCATGTTAATCTTGTGGTTGTGGACTTGTATAATTATAATATGAATGTATGATATTTTAATTTGAAAGGCATCTATGCATATAAAACCATTATTTTTCTTTACTTCTTTTGGGGCTTGAAGGAAAATTTCTATGTCAAAACTTAAAATTAATATTATGTACTAAAATTTGATTCCAGCCAGTCACTGATATGGTGACCGAAACTAATATTTAAGGCCTTGATCATTAAAACATCTTATTATTAGAACAAGAACTTGTATTTCTATATAATTTAATGATTGAACAACATCAGAAATCTCAATTTTATAAAAATTGAGATTTCAAGTCATTGCTAGAATTCCCGACCATTTCATCGAAATTCCACCTAAATTCTCTTTTCGGGCTTACCAAAACGAAATCGAAATCCGATATTTGAGGCCTTGGGATGTGTATCTCAAGATGGAGGGTGCCAAGGAGATGCAAGTTCAGATGAATGAGGAGCTCTCTCGGTGGAACTCATGGTCATTGACATCTTTCACGTGCCCGCATACGCGGTCTTGCTCCGTGTGATGGTTGGAGAGCAGCATCCTCAGCTGTAAAATCGTGGGGCCGCTCGAGTCGCTCTATCTTTATCGGTTCGCATGAATTTCCACGGTATGGGCTCATAAAAAGTACGAATTCGTGCAAATCACTCGATCAAGATAGAGCAGCTTCAGTGATCCACGATTTTACTACAGAGTTTGCAGTACTGCAGATGATCTGCTCGCGTGGTGGTTGGTTGTGGCATGCAGATACTTCAGATGGCTATGGTCATGCGCATCATCATTGCGCTAGGGTTCATGTAGCCCGTGTCTCATGGCACTTGCACTCATCCCATCCCTCCTAGAGCTAAGAGTAGATCAGGAAAATAAAAATCATGGTGTTAAATTGTTTGACTGGGAATGAGAAAAATAAGAAGAAAAAGAAGAAGGGGGAGAGGAGAAGGATGATGAGAGAGGGGAAAAAAACCACCGTCAGATATTCGTCATGGTTCGATTAACTCAGGACTAGCCAAGATATCAACTCTAGGAGAGTTAGAAATGATGGGATGAGTCGTGGCAGACTGAAAAAGTTTACATCATTTATGTGATAATTATGATGAATACACGGTTGAGAAAGTAATTTACAAAGTTTTTAGGGCTTGTGATGCAAAAGTCTCATAAATAAATATTAGAAGAAAAGTTAAGGCCGCAAGGGCCTAATTGCATATTCTATACACATATACAAACATACATACATATATATGTAATACATGCATTTTTTATACATATATTTTAGTGTACCATTTTATCTTGGATATCTTACACTTGAGCCTATATGAGATTCTACAATCACAATTATGTCCTACTATTTTTGCAATAACACATGCTCATGTGTTTTTACAGAATTCACAATTTACCTTTTTGTAATTATACTTATGCCCGATTTTACCTTAAAATTCGTAAGAGAAAGAAGGACGCACATGTCATTGCAAAAAATAAGAGTATGATTGTAATTGTAGAATATCGAAAGGATGCATGTGTAAAAATATCTTTTATCTTTTATATTGGATCATAAAGAAGTTTTTTCTCGTGCAAATGCACTAGCTAACATAAATTTTGAGAAGATGTCCAGTGGATGCCTATATATATTTGTGAACTTACATATTCTTTATGGATTATACATAGATATAATTCGACGATATTTATCACATGTTTTTAATTTAGAAGAAAAGTTTCATGAAATGTTTTTTTATTATATAAATATATTAGAGAATTAGTTGAATCAAGATCAATTATGCTTTTAATTGTTGGAGAACTCAACCACCACTTAGATATTTCTGTATTAAAAGAAACTAGTTGTATATTTTTTCGGCATTTTCACACTTTTACCCTTTCGAGTTCTGAAAAAAATGTGCTTCTATCTTTCTTGAAACACACCTGCACCCTTATATATTCTTGCAAAATTCACAGTAGTACCCTTGTGCTATTATACTTATATCCATGTATTACAAAAAGAGAATGATGATACTGTGAATTTTGGAAGAATACATGGGCACATGTATATCGCAAAAACGTAAGGTCATAAGTGTACTTGCATAACTTAAGAAGGGATACATGTAAAAGTCCTTAAAATTTTATTATGAGATTCGCTCTAACTTTACTAGTAAATATATTCATGTAATGAAAAAAAATTATAGATTATTGGATATCGCTAAAATTTAATTAGCAAACCATATAAATAAAACTAAAATAAAAAAAAAGTTGGACCAAAAATTTTAGGCTCATTTTAAAGTCGCGCTTTAAAGTCCCTTTCTGGAAACCACCATTTTTTTGCTAAGCAAGTATTCGTATAAATCTGTCGAAACCCCGTGGTTACAGAAAAGGACGTAGATCCTTTATCTGGGCATCATGGCCATATAAAAATAAGCGAAGTAGAATAAAGGGAACAAAAACCATGAGGAACAAGCATGACGTGGCTAGTTTAGTATTGTTGACACCATTCTTGAGACACGTCAAATCATTTCCTCGGGAGAGGAGATCCGTCCATCTGGAATTACGCTCCTCCCAAATTGCAAAAGTAGTCGCGGCAAGAGCGACTGCGGCCTTCATTTTCAAGTAGTTGCATTGTATCCTTGTACAATTATCCAGCATCGAATGTAAGCATCGTGCCCCCAGATCTGGGAGGCATAGGGATGAGGTTGCCCCTCCTAGACCCCCGCCGAGAAGATGCACGAATATAAACAGACGGGATGTTGTTTCCCCCGTCAGTTGACAGAGGTAGCAAGCACCACCAGAAGTTAAGCCTCGTCTTGTGAGCCTTTCAAGCGTTGGTCGGCGGTCCAAGATAGCCCGGTAAAGCACGCAAGCGTGTTTAGGTACCACCTTAGGGTTCCAAACGATGGTTGCCCAAAGGATAATATCAGCTCTATCCCTCACCATGTCGAAGGCGTCTCTGAACATTAAGGGCCGAGAGATGCTCATCGGACTCGCACTCCCACCACTGGGGGGAGTCAACATATAGCGGACACCAAAAATATGTTTCCAGACTAGAGATTCCCCCAAAGCCTTATTGCAGTTCACGAGGGTTCCACCCTTCAGGTATCTACGCGGATGTAGGAGACCCAAATTGAATTATCATCGGAGAGGACTTTCCCACACCATATAACAAGCATGGCCTCCTGTATGGTGTAAAGAGATCGCATGCCCAAGTCCCCTCCTTTTTTGGGAGACAAACAACTTCCCACTTAACATGATGTGAACCGTAGGCCCAAAGGAAGTCTGCCGAGATAGTCAACCTTTTTAGTCGACCCACGAGGGACGAGCATGACGGAGGCCCAATAGAGGGAGACACCAGAGACGACAGGAGCAAAGAGCTGCAGACGAATGGCAAGTGATAATGACCTTGCTTTCCAGCCGCTAAGGAAGTCCTTACCCTATCCATTAGAGCATGCGCCACCGCCATCCTACCCTTAGCAGGGGTCAGGGGTATGCCCAGATACTTCACCGGGAGGGGCTGTGTAAGAAGTCCCATTTCGAGGCATAACCTGAAGTCCATAGTGGAACCGAGGGTGAGAATAAGCTTGCTCTTCTTCACATTCATCAATAGGCCAGACATGCCCTCAAAATCATTGTAAGATTTTTTACCTCATGCAAGGCAACACATGTTTTCCTGCAAAAGAAAATTAGATCATCCGTGTAAATAAGATGCGAGGGCACCACTGCCCCCCCCCCCATATGAATCGGGCGAAAGGTGCCTTCATGCACCGCTTTCTCTGTAAGCATTGAAAGCGTGTCCATTGGAATTACAAAGAGCAAGGGGTTGAGGAGGTCCCCTTGGCGTAGACCTCTTGTCGAAGTAAAGTAACCGTAAGGCGAGCCACCCACGAGGATCGAGAACATTGGAGTAGAGATGCAATTCGAGATCCATGTAGTCCATCTTGAGTCAAAACCTCTAATAGTCATGCTTTCAAGTAGGAAGTTGTGATCCAAGGAGTCAAAAGCTTTTGATAGATCAATTTTCACACTAGCCTTGTGCGTGTTAGCTTTACGACCAAACCCACGAATAACTTCTTGAGCTAGTCTAAAGCAGTCCCTGATAGACCTTCCCTTAATGAAAGTCGTTTGATTGGGCGCAACCAAGTCCTGTATAATGGTAGCAAGCCGTGATGCTAGGATCTTGGAGAAAATCTTGTAGAGGGTGTTACAACAAGCAATAGGCCTAAAGTCGGCCAAGCTTGACAGTGTTGACAGCTTAGGGACGAGTGCAAGAAAGGTGTGGTTAAAATCACCTGGGTGGTGCCCCCATCTCAAAGATATTCCATAGCAAGGGTGAGGTCCTTCCTGATCAATCCCCAATGCCTTTTAAAAAAATCATGCATTGAAGTTGTCAGGCCCCGGTGCTTTGGAGGAATGAATGCCCTTAAGCGTGCTTCCAATCTCATTCTCTGTTAACAGACTTGAAAGCCATTGAACCGTTCTCGCAATAAGGACGAACTTAGGCTCGATAGGATTAGGTATCATGGGACCGGTATCAGGTGCCGCAGGCAGTGTCGAGAAGAAAGACACAACTTCTTCTGCCACCTTGGATTGAGTGACAACGATGTTTCCCCTCCCATCCAGCAGGAAAGAGATAGAATTTCTAGATCTTCTCGTGCAGGCTTCCATATGAAAAAAATTGGTGTTTTTATCACCCAACTCAAGCCAGTTGACTCTGCTCTTTTGCCTCCACATCGATTCTGCATCCTCCTCAAATATTAGGCAGGAATCCTTGGCATCTTGTTCTAGTTGTGCGAGGTATGGGTCAAGCGGGTCTGCCGCTAATGCCTCATTTAACGTTTCAAGCACCTGAGTCATATCTCTCATGTCCTTGCGGATGTCACCATGCGTTGAAGCCCAAATTTTAAGGACATTTTTGACTTTTGACGTTTTTCAGCTTGAGTTGGAAACTGGTCACTGGGTTACCACGAGTAAGGGTTGCCCAAGCGTTGGCAACAACCTCATCGTAACCCTCACTGTGTACCACAAGTATTGAAAGTAGCATAAAGGCTTTCGCTGTGAGGGCTGCTCCTTAAGAGCCACAGTCATGGTGAGATGATCCGAGTTGGGGGATGCCGAGTAAGGTAATTTTATCAGGGGAAGAGTGGTTCGCCAAGTATCATTGACGAGAGCACGCCGCACCGCAATTTTACCCGGTCAAATGACCGAGTTGGACCATGTCCACGGGTTCCCAGCAACCTCAAGGTCTTCTAGCCCTGCGTTGTTCATGCAATTATTGAAATCATTCATTGCCACAACATTTGATGGGCGGCCAACACATTTCTCGCTGTTGAGCCTCAGCACGTTGAAGTCACTGATGACAAGCCACGAGACATTTATGGAGTTGCTAAGCCCACCAACTCACTCCAAAGTCTTCTTCTTTCAGGGGTTGAGTTTGATCCATACACGACATAGAATAGGAAGTTGAGGGCTCTCGTATCCGTGCATTGAAGTGTTACCATTGAAGGATATTGAGAATCCTCAAGCGCATCACGGAAGCGTGACGATCGCATCTCATGCGATCGGGGCGACTAGTCACACTAGTTGCAATGTGCAGCGGAATTTAAAAAATTTTAAATCATATGATGAAACCACATGATCACAAGAACGTTTCTTGGATCATTTCATCAAACCACAAAGTATTAGAAATACCTCTCAAAGCATGGTTGCGATCACGAGATCTCTAAAGCAAGAGATCCTCCTGGCTCAAGTCCGATCCACGAAGACAGCACTTGCGGGCGCAATGATGAGACGCGTGACTCCCGCAATCCTCGACGAAGATCCAAGCTTCGAATCCCCTGATTTCGTCCAACGAAATCCGTCGCCTTCCTCTAGAGCAAACAACCCCAAAGAAGATGGAGATCCTCGAGTAGTCGAAGGCGAAGGCGAGAAGGTCTCTCTCAATGCATAAGATGGACGACCACCTTATAGAGAGAGAGAGAGACGGCGAGAATGAGAGGGAGAGAGAGAGAGAGTAGGCGTCTACTCTTGATGTATTGTTGTTGTACTCCAAAGGGCTAGGGTTGCCCTCCTTATATATTAGTTTGGGATCTAATGGATCTCAATCCATGGCATACATAGATCCAACGGCTAGATTGATCTATGCATCAATCAACGACCATGATGATTATTGGTTAAAAACCAACAACATTAATTTATATCAAATCAAATATATGTTGTATTATCATCAACGTAATTTAATTTAATATAGATCAATTATTAAGAAGTAACAAGATAACAAAAGGGGAGACAACAAATCACCCCCTAAAATTGGGGGGCGTCACCTATGACTAAGTCATTGGTGACGCAGCCTCATTTTGGTGGCGATTATCTCATTTTTATTTTATCCTATTATTTCTTAATAAATTGTAATAACTTTTATTGCAATAATATCCACCAAATTAATTCCAAACTAATTTGTGAATATTTCAATCATGCCATTGAAAAATATGTGAATCATATTCACAACCCAAACTAATTTGCAAATTACATTTCCAATTAATTACTTAATGTGAATCTAATTCACATTAATAATTAACAAATATTATTTACAAAGCTTCTCTCTCTCTAATATATCATAAATCATATTTATAATATATATACAGATATTATGGATAGCACTATCCACGATCTGTATTTCCTTGATAATTAAATCTCATTTAATTATCTTGGATAATCATTCTCACAATATGAATCTCATTCATATTATACTTGATGATTAAATCTCATCTAATCATCTAGACCTTCTTGCTTGGATACAAAATTCATCATAGGAATTATTCCTGAACTCCTTCAAGAATAATATGCTTTCTCCGCAAATACTTGGAGATAAGGACATGGCGATTGTATTGTTCCATGTATAGTGACTTGGATATTGAGATCTCATCTCAAATCCAGATCTAACGGACCTCCCACAGATGCTTGATTAAATTAAGACCGTAAATCTAATCTTCTCATTGGATCTGAATCTCATTCAGACCAATGTCCAACATTTGGACCAAGATCAGATTGCTTCTCTACTGAGAGGAGTCACTAAAATCCAAACCCGTTTCATCACTCCCTCGGAATGGAAGCGTCATGGTTATACAATCGTTTATGATCACATCACCCTCAGGTATTCCCAATACCTTCACATCCTGCATACTGGAAGACCAATGATCAATCTGAAGATGAAGATCAATTTTACACTGTCTTCTTCAGGATTTGATCATCAAGTTTCTCAATCTTGGTCATTGGGAATTGGTATCGATCATATGCTTTCCCAAAGCATATATCATACCTTCAAATTCTTGTCATGCTTCCAAAGCACGACGACCACGCATGGAATTTAATCGGTCCCAATACCTCATGAGTGATCTCATGTCTTCCGATTCATAAGTGAACCTGTATGATCCCTTTGAGAGATCGTATTACTCATATACCCTTATATGCACACCAGCTCGCCGGTGTATAGACCTTGGTTAGGTCATCAACCTATTGGTCTGCCAAATGTACACGCTTAGACATATAGTAACACATCTGTCTCTAGTCAGAGGATGTATGCCTATGATGTGACAACATTCAATACAGGACTTAGGTTATCTCGATCTCGTTAAGTCAACCCTTTGACCTAACTAATCTGACACCTCCGAATCACTATTCCTATGCATAGGACCTGCATCAAGAGGTCGGTCAGGTATCAGCCTATATGAGAAAGGATTGCCTTCTCCTACTCAGGCTGGAGATCATCTCTTAATAATCATTTGATGGTGCTTGATGATTCCTCTATCTAACTCTTTAGATATTCATCCAAACACCAGCCTCTATGATTCAATTAATGAATCAACAGCTGTATTATCATTAATATGGCCATGGTACATAACCCTAATTGTACAGAGGGACCTATTATGCAAATTATTTATTCTTCATTTCAGATCAGGGAATGATACGTGTAATAACATTTATTGCATAATGGCTCGCTGTGGGCTCGCATGTCCCACAATCTCCCACTATCTCAAAGAGCCATTAATGGGCTAATCATTTAAACCCACACTCATGTGACAGTCATAGGCTATTTAGAAAATAGCTATGTAAGCTGATCAGTCACTCGGTTCCCAAAAGACTATGTCCTTTTACGGCACTTGCATATCTCTTAGTAACAGTGCTCGCATCCAATGCGAATGTTGCATCTTATGCAACCAATACCCAATCTTGATAAAGCAATTATAGTGTCCTTGACACTATTGCTCAATAATTATTATAACCAGTATTTCCACAATCCTTATCAGAATACCCTTATTCCTGGAGATCGCTATCTCTTAAGGTATCCACAGTTAAGACCTTTTTAGATCTCTATCTATAAAGTCTTAAGCTTTTGAAGATATGCCTTTGAGATCACTGTCTCAAAAAATCTTGTCATCTATGAAGATTTTGTTATTACTGCAATCAAGTGTTTTCTCTCCATAGTTGGATTAGCAACACTTTACTACTCCCACTGCATGGCAGATATCTGGCTTTTGTACACATCCAGCACACACTTAGCTTCTCGTAACTGATGCACAAATGCAAGCAATTCTAGCATTCACTTCCTCAACTCTTTGATGTGATATTCCTTTAGATAGGTCAGTACCAAATCTTAAGGGAATGAAGCCTTTCTTGGAATTTCCAAGAAAATGGAACATGTCCAAGGGATACTACAAATGTGACAACCCCAATACCCTCTTCTCTTTGCTTTTGAACACCTTCAGAACTAAGATCCAAGAGGTAACCTTGAAATCATATTTCAAGATATGGAATAGCCAGTCTATAAAATACTTATTATCATCCTTATATCATTCCAAATGATTAGGATATTATCTACATTTAGCACGATGAACACAATAGAACTCCCACTAAGCTTCACATGGTTCATCAAGATTCTATCTTAAATCATAACATTTATAATTTCATCAAATCTTATGTTCCAATAAAAAGAAGCTTATTTGAGTCTATAGATGGAATTATTTAGCTTTCACACCTTACTTTCCCAAATTATGAAGCCCTGTGGCTACTTCATGTGAATATCCTCGGAGAGGTATTCTTAGAGGAATGCAATCTTGACTTACATCTTGAAGATGCAATAGTCAAGTTGTGTAGCTAAGGTTAGCAATATTCTGATGATTTTAAGCATGGTTACCGAAGAGCAGGTCTCATTGGAAGCAATGTCTTCTCTTCCGGTTTGTAGCTCATGGCTACGAGCCATGCTTTGAAGGTCTCTACCTTCTCATCGGGTTCCCTCTTTTTCTTGAAGATCCATTTGCACCTTAATGAGTCTAACCTTTATAGGTGGATCCTCGAGGGTCCATATACAACATTTGTATGTGAAGTCTACTTTAGAATTTATTGCTAATATACATCTTTCCATGCCATGATCCTCAGGATCTTCATTACATGAAGTCTGATCATTATTATACTTAACTGACACATGGAATACATCCTCAAACTCATTTGAAGAGGTATTAGTGCTTCATCTTTAGTTGTCCCTTTTAGTTTCTGATTTCAGGAGCCGTATTATCTTCTCAAGATTAAATGAGTTTCTACACTTCATTTTCATCTTGATTCTCAAGAGAGTCATCATCTAAGAATCACATTCTCAGAGATGAGATCTTTTAAGAATCTCAGGGTCATAAAGTAGGTATCCAATACCATCCTTTATTTTCCTAATGAAGTAGCACTCTCAAGTGCTAGATTCCAGCTTACATGCATGGAACCTTATTAAGGATATATATGGTAGTCTCTACTACACATATATACCTGGAAACCAAGTGATAATTATGCTAAAATTAATCATTGATCAAATCATGTCACACATGATCCAATTGTATCTCCCTACAACTCCATTGAGTTTAGGTGTGTCAGGAGGATTGAGATAGAAATAATATTCATATCTTCATAAGGTATTCTTTGAATTCATCTAATAGATACTGCTACCTTGGTTAAATCAAATTTATTTAATCTTCCTTCGAACTTTGGTTCTAAACCAAAATTATGAAATCTTTGAATATTTCAAAGGTTTCTCGGGTGAAGAGAAGAAATCTCATATCATACATAATCATCAATAGATGTCATATATCCATGATGTTCTCTATGATATAGATGATCTACATACATCAATATGTATGAGATCCCGAATACCTTGACATCTTATACCTTTCCTAAGAGAAGGGTGTATTGAACATTCTTCGAATACAATATGCACAAGTATGTAAGATTTGAAATTTTTAGACATTCTAAAGTTTTATATCTTACTAGTCTATTGATCTCATCAGCATACATATGTCCAAAACTTGATGCCAGATCATTGTCAAATGATCTTCATCCTCCTATCGATCTTATAAAGGTTTTGATTTTCATTATTAGAAATCTTAATGAACCATTCATTAATTTTTTAATTTTGTGGAGTCCACTAGATATCATATTACTATCTGAAATATATCCATCATAACTCTTTATGATATTCCATCTCAGAATTCATGTTTATTTCCAACATTTAGAAACAAACAATGAGTGTACTCTAATATCTAGGTCATAGAGACATTCTCCAAGACTTAGGGCTCTCCCACTGAGAATATGAAGTCTAACTGTCCACAAAGATTGTTGTAACAATTACATCAATATCCATGTAGATGACTATTAAACCTTAAGATCAAATTTCTAATCTTCTAATATATATATATATATATATATGCAACCAATTGCAAGTTTCATTAGAAGATTGGGATACAATTATCAGACTTTATCTTATGAAATAAATAAGTCAAAGTCAATTATTATATGTAGATTATTCTGATGCTCTATCTGAGTCCTTCACTAAGGATTTTTGGACAGACTTGATAGTCATACTATCAACACATCAACTCATTGCAGTATAGGCATTCACCCAACTCTTTGGATGTCATATGGAAGTCACATAAGTACAATCGACTCTTTGACTTTCCTTCTCACACGGGTCCGACCCACGCTTCCACTGTGCTCTTTTCATCTATAAACAACCATTGTCCAATACAAAGAATCTCTTATGTTGAATTCAAAAAATTTCAATACAAGAGCACTTTAACACTTATACATGATTCATTCAATTCATACAAAATGATTATTATGAAGCTTCATGAATGACTTGAGTATAGATAGTAGAATGATGACACTCATCATATCTACATATATCTTAACTCTCATAGACTTATGTTCAGGTAGGTATTCAAACATTTTGAATACATCATCTCTTTCGAGCTACCATTCTGCATAATGCAGAGAACCATGCCATTCATGATTAAATGTCTAGAGCACATATGTATGCCAAAATATCTTCTTAGATTTTTATAAGGACTATTTGACAACTGCGATCATCATCGACATACCACTTCCAAAGTACACTCAATGAAAGATCAAGACTATAGAGACATTCAAACCCTAAGGTGATTCCTTATTGTCTTATATAATTGTCATTCCTCATTATGTTGAGGAAACTTGCACATTGCAACCACATACATTATGTGTCCAATTGCAAGTACAATATCTAGATCATGAGTCCAATCCATGATATTTTACTGGTTATTATTGAGTATAACATTGAGTGGGTTTTATGAAGGATTATCTGAAATAAGAAAATTGCATAAGTGTATATATTATATATATATACATGTTTTTCTTTGATTTAGGAATTTTTATATCAAAGTTGTCTTGCCTTGTCAACAATGAAAGTTCATTCCCTTAATCACTTTCAATGTAAGAGATATTCTTACCATTATATCTCTAGCAAGATCTGGGATCTCCTTTCCTATCTTTGTCACATCTCAATAATATGTGAACCTGCAACTCCGATAAAAAGAAGCAGGAACACATTCCGCCTTGCAAGTCCAACTTGCATCTCCCAATTCGGTCTTTAACACCCGGACCCACCACCCCTAAGATGATGTTGACCCGTTGCTAATTGAACAAACCGTCAACATGCTTAATACTCACTATACGCAATCCAATATCGCACCAATAATATGAGGACCCGATATTAGGGTCACTACGTATAGGGCCTTACTCTTTCGAGAAGCAAAGAACCCGATCCAAATAATTGTATATAGGATATGTCACTTCAAATAGGCGTCTCCTGTATACAACTTTTGGCGAAGAAATTCTCTGCCTTGACGGGAGACCATGGATGTCACTTATGTGATCCTCCACCTCATATTCAAATTGTAATTAATTATCATAAATCATATTCACATAATCAATTCTTCCAAGGAAAATACACATCTATTCACAATAGAGTGCCTTTAATAGGATATAATTAATTTAATCACATTAAATTAATTATTAATCCAATTTTCAATCAACAAACTTGATTATTACTTGAATAGTAGGTATAATCTCAAAGTACGTATTATTTCAAATTTTAATAATTAGAAAAATACACTTTGATTTCTCCGACATTATCGAGTCCCTACCCACTGTCATGACCAGTACCGACGAGAGTGGGACGGACCACATACGTTGCAACCCGCTACCCCAATGCTCTTTGACTAGACACCATATCCACCTCAGAAAAGGATAATACCAGATAGATCATCATGTACTTTGAGATGCTCATCGGTCTTTCAACCGAAATTATACCATACAATATACATCAAAATAATTTTGATTATATTATAAGGAGATTTGCTAAACAAATCCCCAATCCCATTCAAGCAAGAGGGGTTTGCATGTAAAAAATTTCCTACAAATATTGTAGGATAAACTAGGGTTTTGTATGCAAACAATGTTTATTGATGATTTCATATTAACCAATGATCAAGATCAATTATCTTATCATTATGGTTATTGGGATGTCATTCAAGGAAATGATTATCATCTTTAAATATTTCACAAATACTTATCAATAATCATTTCAGAAAATTAACAATTAATTTTCATCAAATCAATTTGAATGACTTATCACAAGATTCATGATCAAGTTTGTCAATTTCCAGCAATGACCCCTAATCACTAAAATCAACTTATCTTGATCAATTTAAATCCAAAATTCGTAAAATCAGTTTCCTAAGATTGCCAACTTGATTTACAATAGAACCTAAGTGATATTTCATGCATTTCGAGGCTCATCAAAACAGTAATTAACTCATTAATCATGTTTAGATTTGTTGTTCCCGCAACAGTGAATACATACTTATTCAAATGGTCATATCTTGAGCAAATGAAATCCAAATTTCGTAAACTCAGATCCTATGGTTTCCTTATTTAATGGGGAACAAAATCCAATTGAATGTTTCATGTTTAAACAATTTAAACAGTACCGGAAAAATCCAATTAGACAGAGGTGCGAAAATTAAAATGCGATAAAACTTTCGCGACCCTTTCAAACCCAAGTCGTCCTAGGTTCACGGATCGTATCCAAAACCTTTTCCGACCTAAGGCTCTGATACCACTTGAAGGATATTGAGAATCCTCAAGCGCATCACAGAAGCGTGACGATCGCATCTCATGCGATCGGAGCGACTAGTCGCGCTAGTCGCAATGTGCAGTGGAAGTTAAAATTTTAAATCATATGATGAAACCACATGATCACAAGAACGTTTCTTGGATCGTTTCATCAAACCACAAAGTATTAGAAATACCTCTCAAAGAGTAGTTGCGATCACGAGATCTCTAAAGCAAGAGATCCTCCTGGCTCAAGTCCGATCCACGAAGACAGCACTTGCGGGCGCGATGATGAGATGCGTGACACCCGCAATCCTCGACGAAGATCCAAGCTTTGAATCCCCTGATTTCTTCCAACGAAATCTGTCATCTTCCTCTAGAGCAAGCAACCCTAAAGAAGATGGAGATCCTCGAGTAGTCGAAGGCGAAGGCGAGAAGGTCTCTCTCAACGCATAAGATGGACGATCACCTTATATATAGAGAGAGACAGTGAGAATGAGAGGGAGAGAGAGAGAGTAGGCATCTACTCTTGATGTATTGTTGTTGTACTCCAAAGGGCTAGCGTTGCCCTCCTTATATATTAGTTTGGGATCCAATGGATCTCAATCCATGATATACATAGATCCAACGACTAGATTGATCTGTGCATCAATCAACGACCATGATGATTGTTGGTTAAAAACCAACAACATTAATTTATATCAAATCAAATATATGTTGTATTATCATCAACATAATTAAATTTAATATAAATCAATTATTAAGAGATAACAAGATAACAAAAGGGGAGACAACAAATCACCCCCTAAAATTGGGGGGCGTCACCTATGACTAAGTCATTGGTGATGCCACCTCATTTTGGTGGTGATTATCACCTTTTTATTTTATAATGTTATTTCTTAATAAATTGCAATAACTTTTATTGCAATAATATCCACTGAATTAATTCCAAATTAATTTGTGAATATTTCAATCACGTCATTGAAAAATATGCGAATCATATTCACAACCCAAACTAATTTGTAAATTACATTTCCAATTAATTACTTAATGTGAATCCAATTCACATTAATAATTAACAAATGTTATTTACAAAGTTTCTCTCTCTTGATATATCATAAATCATATTTGTATAATATATACACAGATATTATGGATAGCACTATCCACAATCTGTATTTTCTTGATAATTAAATCTCATTTAATTATCTTGGATAATCATTCTCGTAATATGAATCTCATTCATATTATACTTGATGATTAAATCTCATTTAATCATCTAGACCTTCTTGCTTGGATACAAAATTCATCATAGGAATTATTCCTGAACTCCTTCAAGAATAATGTGCTTTCTCCGCAGATACTTGGAGATAAGGACAGGGCGATTGTATTGTTCCATGTATAGTGACTTGGATATTGAGATCTCATCTCAAATCCAGATCTAACGGACCTCCCACAGATGCTTGATTAAATCAAGATCGCAAATCTAATCTTCTCATTGAATCTGAATCTCATTCAGGCCAATGTCCAACACTTGGACCAAGATCAGATTGCTTCTCTACTGAGAGGAGTCATTAAAATCCAAACCTGTTTCATCACTCCCTCGGAATGGAAGCGTCATGGTTATACAATCATTTATGATCACATCACCCTCAGGTATTCCCAATACATGCACATCCTGCATACTCGAAGACCAATGATCAACCTGAAGATGAAGATCAATTTTACATTGTCTTCTTCAGGATTTGAGCATCAAGTTTCTCAATCTTGGTCATTGGGAATTGGTATCGATCATATGCTTTCCCAAAGCATATATCATACCTTCAAATTCTTGTCATGCTTCCAAGCACGACGACCATGCATGGAATTTGATCGGTCCCAATACATCATGAGTGAGCTCATGTCTTCCGGTTCATAAGTGAACATGTATGATCCCTTTGAGAGATCATATTACTCATTTGACCTTATATGCACACCAGCTCGCCGGTGTATAGACCTTGGTTATGTCATCAACCTATGGTCTGCCAAATGTACACACTAAGACATATAGTAACAAATCTGTCTCTGGTCTGAGGATGTGTGCCTATGCTGTGACAGCATTCAACATAGGACTTAGGTTATATCGATCTCGTTAAGTCAACCCTTTGACCTAACTAATATGACACCTCCGAATCGATATTCCTATGCAGAGGACCTGCATCAAGAGGTCGGTCAGATATCAGCCTATGTGAGAAAGGATTACCATCTCCTACTCATGCTGGAGATAATCTCTTAATAATCATTTGATGGCGCTTGATGAGTCCTCTATTTAACTCTTTAGATATTCATCCAACACCAGCCTCTATGATTCAATTAATGAATCAACAACTGTATGATCATTAAGATGGCCACGGTACATAACCCTAATTGTATAGAGGGATCTATTATGCAAATTATTTATTTTTCATTTCAGATCAGGGAATGATGCGTGCAATAACATTTATTGCATAATGGCTCGCCGTGGGCTCGCATCTCCAATAACCATTTGGTCAGATACCTGAATGGAGATACAAGTCCCGTAGACAGACTTCCAAAGCACTAAGATTCTTCCTAGGGGTGTATCATTATGCAAGTAGGTCCATCCCTCCGAGATGAGTTTACTGAAGCCGACCCAATTTCCCGATCTCACTTTCGTTTGCACCACCCCAATGATCCCGTGTTCGAGGTTTAGGAGGTCGCGGAAGAGCCTCTTGCATTTGGTTGGCATGTTCAAGCCTCTCGCATTGCATACGACCGCCTGCATTAGGTGGGTGTCAGGTGTGGGGATTGCCCCCCTACAGAGGCGACTTGCACCTTGGAACTACCCTTCCTTTTCTTTTCGTGAGAACTCAGTTCCCATTTCAGGGTCGGTTGCACAGCGGAGCCCACCGAGGGCTGTGACTGCGTCAATTCCACTACCGGCCGATTGAGATCCATGGACGAGGTTGATGGATGCGAGCGATGCATGTGAGCTGCTTTGTTTCATGGGAGGGGAGTGGAGGATGCTGCAAGAGTGTTCTCGGGCCAATTGGGGTGGCCAGAAATGGGGGCTACCGGTTCTTTTCGTAGACTTGTGATAGTTGGCTGCTGGATCATGTTGAGGGTGGGGACCTCCCCCATCTCCATGAATCGTGAGGTGAAGGTGCCCGAGCGTGGAGGACCTTGTCCAGTGAAGAAGGGGACCTGGGCGGTGCACATAGGGTCCAGAGTGCTGGTCCCCATGGGCTGCGCCGGTAAGGTCATCTGAGCAGAGCTCAGATTGCTGGGGCTAGTGCTCTACGTCGTCGGAGAAAGCCTGAGATGAACCCTGTGGCAACAATATGGATGCATACCCAGCTTGGGGTCGGCCCAGAATCTCACCCTCCTCCGGGATGGGTTCGTCGCGGAGAAGACACATTGCTCTATGTGCTCCATGGACGGCTCCGTGGTTTCAGGATCGGTTGTTTCAGCCCGACTTGCGGATGGCTCAGACGCATCAATTGTTGCATGTCCAAGAGGAGTTGGGGCGTAGAAGGGGCCACGAGTTGCGGCCATGCCCAAAGCAAATGCAAAGGTCACATCTGGGCGGCTTCCACTCAAGTTCCACTCCCACCTGTATTCTACGGCCAGAGGAGAAGACCAGGGGGGTGGAAGGCGGAATTTTAGTCGCAACGCTAATCGAGATGCATCATTGCGTGGGGCCATCCTCATGGCCAGATGCAGTGTCGGAATCCATGAATAGGGGCATCCCCAATTAGGCTGCACAGTTTGTTTAGACGAGGGGAAATGAGTGGCCAAGGGGGAGGCCATGGAGCCTCACCCAAATAGGAATTTCAGAGAGAAGGTCATGCTCTAGGCATGAGTCGTTAGCCTCCCAACGCTGCGTGCCAACAAGTCTGCCCTGGTATAGCCAAGGCCTTCCCTCAAGGAGTCTTTGACACTCAGAGTCAGAGGATAGTTAGAGATAAAAGAAACCGTTTTGTTTGGAGATGAGCTTGTGTTCCCCATTAGGACGCCATACCTTCTCGATAAAGGTTGAAAGGTGTTTACTGTAGGGTTTTCCCCCCTAAAATGTATAAGACGAGGGTGTTGGCTCATACCTCTTCAATACGCTTGGCGTCATCATCGGAGAGAAGAGCTACCCGTTCCCCACCGACCACTGTTGGCTCGACGTACTCAAGCTACCTGCTTATCGGCAGTGCGATCGAAGATGAGCAGATGTCCTTCCAGGATGACCTGCAGGACGGGTGTGAATAGGGGTTTGATGTGGGGGCGGGAGCAGGGGATGGGCGCCTGTTGGCGACCTGGGGCTGGGAGATGGGGTGGGGATGGGGCAGGGCGGGGGAGGGGGTCGAGGCGGCTTGAGCGGAGGCAATGGGGGAGGGTCTGGTAGGGGCGACGGGTGTGGTTTGGGGAGAGAGAAGGGTTAGGGGTTTGGACGACTCATATCCTTCTCTCCCTCTAGAAGGGATTGTCATAAACCACCATTTTCATCTCAACTTCGAACGGAAACATATGCTGTGATTTTATATATTTATTAGAGTAAATTGCAACAAAGTCCTGAACAATTAAGTCGATTTCATTGTCATATCTAAACTTTAAATGGTAATGATGTGATATCCGAACTTCAAGATTTGTCTCAATGTGATCTTTGTTTATTGAAATTTAATAATCAAAGATCCATTAATACAAATCTTAAAATTCAGGCGCCATACCGTTACTTTTTAAAGTCAGATATGACTTAGAAATAAGGTGTACAATTCATGGATTTTTTGTAATTTACTACATTTTATTATAACGATATTAGAGACGTAGAACTACATGTATTTAATTTCGTATATTTAGAGGCCAACATACGACCCTAGGGTTTTTGCGTCCTCCTTTTGTCTATATATACAGCCAGCTTTCCTCAAGGGTTTGTTCTCTTGGCGGCAGGACGATCGGAGGAGATCTATCGAGCCCACCTCTCCCTGCCAAAATGGTACTTCCTCTTCCCATCATCTCCGTTCTCGTCCTCGATCTGCTGTTCTGATACTTTCTGCGTCATTCCAGGTGAAGTACTCGCGGGAACCTGAAAATCCCACCAAGTGTAAGACCCTTTCATCCCCAGATCGTCCTTTTCCATCACAGATCGTTGGTATTTCGTGTTAAAATCTAACATTCCCCCCTTTTTTGATTTGTCTTATGTAGCCGCCAAATCAATGGGGAGGGACCTCCGGGTTCATTTCAAGGTTTGCTTTCTACCGATCTCACAGGAACCCTCTTATCTTTTTATACTAATCCCGATTTTTGCAACTCGGTTAGTCGGTTTATTTCATCGTTTGAAAGCTTACAGAAGTGCCCTTCAAGGGGATTTCATCGCACGAGTTGTACTGAAAAATACTATAATGTGTGCGGAGTGATATCACAGTTGCAGCTTGTCAGGATCAATAAGCGCTTCAGTTGTTCCTCATGACCAGCCAAAAAAACTTCGAATAATTTGTTCCTCCTTTAAAGTAAGAAACCCAAGTTTTTCAGCATCCACCAATTTACAGACATGCTTGGGCAACAATTTGGTGTAGATCATGTAGATTGATCCACTAAGTCCCCCCAGCCCCCAGTATTTTAGTTACACAGCCCTAGCATTAGCCCAACGTTTGCTTCTTAGATGTTGCAACAAGGGCACGCTCAATTATTCAATACAGTTGTACAAATGATGATGACATACAGTTGTTGAGTTTTTTTTACTTGTGAAGCCCCATTATTTTGTCAACATCAAGAAACCTTACAAAGTGTTCCCTTCTTGGCGTATACTTGTAAGTGTAAAGGGAGAAAGAATCTGTAAAGTGTCGAACAAAGTGCGGGAAATGAAAAAGTCTACACCAACAGGTTGACTCACTCTTCTGCCGCTTTGAAACGTTTGCAATATTTCAGTCACAAATCGGTTTCTGCAGTCACAATATTTCCAGAAATCCCTTGCTCCTTTTGAAGGCAAATCTAGAAAGATCCCAGTTCCTATTGGGAAATTCAGACAACAATTGCATATGAGGCACACGAAAAATCCATTTTCTGTAGGTCCATAAAAATTGCATCCTTTTTTGCATCAATCTCCATAAAAATATTGAATATTTGGTAGTAATGCCTCGGTCTTGCCTGGGGTCTCGAACACCTCTTCCCCAATTGATTTTATCATATTTGATTCTAGTAGCATCCCATGCACTTTAAACGGTAGGCTGATCGTCTTTACACAAAGTCATTTTCTGCTGGGCCTATCATTATTTAGACAGGGATTCCTTGTCACAATATTTTTAGTAGTATTCTTTAAAATACCAAAGCTTTGGAGATTATTGTTATTAACATTACTTTCAGTGAAGATATCTTTCAACTTCATATTAGGCTTTGTAATATCGATATCCTCTAGGTCACATATAGTTCATTCATGCATCTATCTATCTGTCCAGAAGTTAATATGTTCATTACCAACACCCCGAAATTTTTTTGTCTTCTTTCCAATCTTTTTTGTATTATTTCCCATCTGGCAGTTGAGTATCTACTTGGCTGATCAATATTACCATATATACAATTCATAAAGTTTGGCCAAAGTGAACTGTCCTCCCATAAGTTTCAGGGACAAAACATCATAATTGGGTGAACCTGTTTAGGTTTTGCCTCTGATTGGTTTACACATTTTCTGGATGAAATGTGTATTTCTATTTCTATTTTAATACATTAAAAATGCGTGAAAGCCATTTCTGTAGATCGAGAGATTTGGGTTTTGTATGTATTTGAAACTTCCTTCTCGTAATATTGTTGAAGATTACAAATCACCATTATTCAATGGATCTTTTTAGCTTAGCATCTGATATAGTTTCCCTAAACATGACCCATTCATTGTGGGTTATCTTTGTATGCATTCTGTGAGTGTGCCAATAGTTTGTTCGCTATCTCAGTTTGGTTAATGGATTTAGATGATGTTGCTTCTTGGTGGTTGTTTATAACCTAAAGAGAAGTAGAGGGAATCTTTGGTTTATTGTTCTTTGTTTAGTACATTCCTCCTGTAAATTTTAGGAAGAAAGATCACGACCAAAGGGTTAACATGTTTAGGGTTAGTCTCATTTTATAAATTGCGATTTGCAACACTATCTTACTTTAACTTCTGTCTGGTGCACGTGTCCAATGTATTTTATTTATATCTTATCCTGCTTGACTATTTCAAAATTTTTTAGCAGATACTGTTTTCTATAAATGATTTTACTTCAGGATGATTTTTGTATTGAAGAGAAAAAGCAGGGGTTACATATTTTAGTATAAAGTTTTCTATCATCAAATTTGAGTAAGATTATTGCAAATTATGACAGCATATATTTGGATTATTTATTGGTCTGGTACAACATCTTTTTTATTATATTTATTTTATCTATTGTCGACTATGCTCATAGTTTGTTTGCGAAGCAAAGCTTTATTTATTTAAAAATGACCTACCTCTTGTTTCTGGAAGAACAAATAGTGACACATTATTTAATTGTTTTCACAGATTGGTATTTACATTTTATGGATTATGTTTATTATCTAATTTGAGGATGTCAAATGCGTGTATATGGAGCCCATTTTATTAAAATAATTTTATTTGAGCTACATTGTGAGTTGTTTAACCTGAAGAGAAAAAGCAGGGGTTTGTTGACTTTCTATAGAACTTTCCTCCCGTAAGCTTCAGGAAGATTAAAAAGACACTATTTATGGGTGAACCTGTTTCGCATAACCTTTGATTATAGGTTCAGTTAATAGTGATACATTATAGCTTTGTTATAACTAACAGTCTGGTACACACATCTTATTGGTCTTATCCTCTTTGAGTATGCCACTAGTTTGTTTTTGGCGTTTGTTCCTCCATGATGTTTTTGGAAGACTATAGGTTCACCAAATATTGACATATTGTACCATTGTTTTCACTTATGTACATCTTATTGATTGTGCTTGTCTTTTATAAAATTTTAACACCTCACACCAAACATAGTCTCACATCTAAACCTCGAAGTTTTAGAGTAGGTTATTAGCGGTGGTGATTACTACTTGACAACTTGAGCTTAGGCATTTTGGGTGGTTGTCAACAGATCCAATTCAGCCCGTACCCAATAAGTTCTCTAGACTGGTTTTCTTTGTTAACAGACCAGTGACCTAAGTCTGGGATGTTACAAATGGTATCATAGCGGGTTTCCTCTAATAGTGGAAAGGACTACCCGAAGGGATTTCTGACGGGAGCATGCAACCACCACTGTCACTGAGAATAAGTGATGGGTCATGCCGCAACAAGGACATTGCAAATATAATCGGGGAAGGTTGTAACATCTCAACCCGAAACATAGCCTCACATATTAAACTCACGAAGTTTCTTTGTGGGTTATAGGTGGTGGAGATTACTACTTGACAACTTGGGCTTAAGAATTTTGGGTTGTTGTCAACGGATCCAATTCGGCCCGAACCCAATAAGTTCTCGGGGCCAGTTTTCTCCATTAACAGACCATGGACCTATGCCTGAGACGTTACAAAAAATGAGCATGCCAATTTTTTTTTGCAGAATACCGAGCACATTTTAGGTTAATGATTTTGTATGAGGACAAGGTCTATTCTTAAGTGTTAACCTGAAGAGAAAAATAGGGATTTCTTCCTGCCTTTTTAAGAACTTTCCTCTTGTAATTTCAGGAAGATTAGAACTCACTATTATTGGGTGAACCTGTTTAGGCTTAGCTGATGATTATGGGTTCAATAAATAGTGATACATTATATCTTTGTTATAACTCACTGTCTGGTACAAACATCTTGATTATATTTGTCTTGTCCTTGTTGATTATGGTCATGGTTTGTTCATGCAACAAAGGTTACTTTATTTAAAATTTTCCTACCTTGTTTCCCGAAGACTGTTGGTTCAACTAATGGTCTGGTACAAACATCTTCTTTATTATATTTGTCTAGTCCTGGTAGATTATGGTCATAGTTCATGCAGCAGAGGTTATTAAATTTATAATTTTTCTTACCTCTTGTTTCCAAAAGATTATTGGTTCGACAAATAGTGACACATTATATAATTGTTTTCACGTGTTGGTAATTTACATCGTGAGGTTTACTCTCACTTGTTTTTTAACCTGAAGAGAAAAAGCAGGGGTTTGTTGACTTTCTTTAGAACTTTCCTCCTGTAAGTTTCATGAAGATTAAAAAAAGTCAATATTATTGGGTGAACCTGTTGAGGTTACTCTATAATACAAAATATTTTTTGGATTATATTTATCTTATTCTTCTGTGGATTATATATATGTTTAAAAGTACATCTTTCACATTGGTAATTTACATCTTGAGGTTTCCTCCTTGTTTTTTAACCTGAAGGGAAAAAGCAGGGGCTTGACTTTCTTTAGAACTTTCCTCCCGTAAGCTTCAGGAAGATTAAAAATGTCACTATTATTGGGTGAACCTGTTGAGGCGTAACCTTTGATTATACGTTCAATAAATAGTGATACATTGTATTTTTTTATATTTACTTTCTGATACGAATATCTTTTGGATTATATTTACTTATCCTTTTGTGGATTATATATATGTTTAAAATTACTTCTTTTGCATTGGTAATTTACATCTCGAGGTGTACGCTCACTTGTTTTTTAACCTGAAGAGAAAAAGCAGGGGTTTGTTGACTTTCTTCAGAACTTTCCTCCCGTAAGCTTCAGGAAGATTAAAAAAAGTCACTATTATTGGGTGAACCTGTTGAGGCATAACCTTTGATTATAGGTTCAATAAATAGTGATAGATTGTAATTTGTTAACTTACTGTCTGGTACAAACATCTTTTGGATTATATTTATCTTATCCTTGTGTGGATTATATATATGTTTTAAATTACATTTTTTGAATTGGTAATTTACTTCTTGAGGTGTACTCACTTGTTTTTTAACCTGAAGATAAAAAGCAGGGGTTTGTTGACTTTCTTTAGAACTTTCCTCCCATAAGTTTCAGGAAGATTAGAAAAAGTCACTATTATTGGGTGAACCTGTTGAGGAATAACCTTTGATTATTGGTTCAATAAATAGTGATACATTGTATTTTTTTATAACTTACGTTATGGTACAAACATCTTTTGGATTATATTTATCTTATCCTTCTGTAGATTATATATATGTTTAAAATTACTTCTTTTGCATTGGTAATTTACATCTCGAGGTGTACGCTCACTTGTTTTTTAACCTGAAGAGAAAAAAGCAGGGGTTTGTTGATTTTCTATAGAACTTTCCTCCCGTAAGCTTCAGGAAGATTAAAAAAAGTCACTGTTATTGGGTGAACCTGTTGAGGCACAACCATTGATTATAGGTTCAATAAATAGTGCTACATTGTATTTTTTTTATAACTTATCGTCTGGTACAAACATCTTTTGGATTATATTTATCTTATCCTTCTGTGGATTATATATTTGTTTAAATTGCACTTTTTGCATTGGTAATTTACTTCTTGAGGTGTTCTCACTTGTTTTTTAACCTTAAGATAAAAAGCAGGGGTTTGTTGACTTTCTTTAGAACTCACATAAGTTTCAGGAATATTTAAAAAAAGTCACTATTATTGGGTGAACCTGTTGAGGAATAACCTTTGATTATTAGTTCAATAAATAGTGATACATTGTATCTTTTTTTATAACTTATTGTCTGGTACAAACATCTTTTGGATTGTATTTATCTTATCCTTATGTGGATTATATACATGTTTAAAATTTTCCTCCCTTAAGTTTTAGTAAGCTTATAGGTTCACCAAATATTGACATATTATCCATTGTTTCACTCATTGGTGTACATATTAGGGATTATGTTTATGTCTTATCTTATTTTAGCATGTCAAGTTGTATTGCATAGCATATTTTTGGATAATGATTTTATTCGAGGTCAAGTCTTCAGTTAGTTTAACCTGGAGAGAACACTGTGTTATTGTCTTTGTGACGTTCCTCCTGTAGGTTTATTCAGGAAGATTAAACTCACCATTACTGATTGAACATGGTTTAGATACATCATTTTATTTTGGTTCAATAGGTAGTAACATGGTTTACTATTGTTGTAAGGAAGTTGTTTTTTTGTGGTTTTTGTTTTTTAAATTGTGAATTTCTTGTCTTCTTGAGGTGATTGACAAGAGTAATCTCAAAATTGCAGAATACCAGGGAAACAGCGCACGCTATTAGAAAATTATCTCTTGCCAAGGCTAAGAGATACCTTGAGGATGTGATTGTACACAAACAAGCAATTCCTTTCACAAGGTTCTGTAGAGGTGTCGGTCGGACTGCCCAGGCTAAAAACCGTCACCCTAATGGGCAAGGTCGTTGGCCTTCAAAGTCTGCTAAGTTTATTCTTGATCTCCTCAAGAATGCTGAGAGCAATGCTGATGTGAGCAAAATATAACTTTACTTTCATTTCCTGGATTCTTTTTTTATTTTTCCTAATGTTTTTGATCTATTAGGTTAAAGGACTAGACGTGGACAATCTCTTCATCTCACACATCCAAGTTAACCAGGCTCAGAAGCAAAGACGGAGGACGTACCGAGCTCATGGACGAATCAACCGTAGGACATCCTTTGTTTTATTATGAAATTGATAACTTGTAATAGCTTGTTTGATATTAATAGTTTGACTCTTATTCTGTTAGCTTACATGTCTTCTCCTTGCCACATCGAGTTGATTCTCTCCGAGAAAGAGGAAGCTGTCAAGAAGGAGGTACTGTGCCTTTCATGTATAATTCAGTTCCCATTTCTTGTCATTGTTCTCTCTTCTTACCGCCTCTATCTTTTCTGCATTTGGCAGCCCGAGACACAGTTGGCTACTAGGAAACCGAGGAAAGGTCAAGTTCTACGCAGTGGGACATCATCTTGAAATTCTCGGGTTTATGCAGAGGCCTTCTTCAGCATGTTTTATTGTTATTTTCATATCAGCCTCTTGTTTATTTTCAGTCTTCAGACAATAGGGAGCCTCCAATTTGGGTTTGGTAATACTATGCAGAAAATTTTAAACTTATTGGAGAAAATTCCAGGATTTTGTATTTTTTAAAGCCAGCAATATTTGATGACCTTGAAAAATCATTTGATAGAATCATAGAAGTGATTGCGGATCAGGAGTTGGAAGACTCTAGTGTTTTTGTTATTATTTGATTTGTTCCTCTGAGGTGCTATATAAACTATCCCCATTTGTTATAATGCATATGGTTTATTACTTATAGAGGATGGGGGTTAATTTTTGACATGTTTTTGCGTGCCCATTATTTCATAATAGTTCTCCCACTATGCTCTAGCAATTGCGATGGAAAGTCAAATATGTTTGCAGAATTATTTACCTGATTAACATTAAGATTGAAGTGATAACCTATCAAATTTGAAGCCTAGATAAGATGATATGCTTGTTTAGATTCACTGAATCTTGAATACAAAACCACTTGTTTGATCATTACGATTAACTGTGGGCAGATGGTTGGCCAGTTTCATCTACAATTAATTAACCTTGATTAGCAATTTGCTTAGTGATTCTCTACTACAGTCCATTCCCACAGATGATGGAAACGATTATGAGACGCCAGTTGATTTAGTTCGACAAGTCCACAGGGAAACGTGACGAGTATCTCATTATTTTTTTTTCTAATTCTTTGGTCTTATATTCGAACCTCAGAGCATCATCTCGCCAAGCCCGGTCAACTATGTCTATCTGGTCACCCCCAATCTAGCCAATGTGCATTACAAAAAATTTTCTAAGATGCTTCATTAATAGTTACCTTGTAAAACATGTAATATTAGACTTAATTCTTTGAATTAACAAAAAATCTATTCTTTCAATCATTTTTCTTAGTTTTATGACCACAAATTAATCCAACCTTGATTATAGAGCAAGTGAGAATAAGTTTGCGATCATGGTCCTCGGCTAAACTCACACTCCTTTCCTGCGCACTCACAAACATGTGAATTGCTGTTAGAGAAGTGTCATATCACTTTTTTATTTTGGAGCACGCATGATATAAATTTTGTGATCAATCTATTTAAGTTGAACTCGAACCCCTATTCTAAATTTGAATGGACGGACTTGTGAATACAAATGATTATCAGTTTATCACGGTTCACTCATTTTGAGAAGTTGTCGAACTCTAAAACTTTATTAATTACCCTCTTGACCTTGCAAATATCGTAATTATCACCTCAACCTCGTAAACTTGCTAATTATTACATTACAAACCATACCGTTAATTCCCGTCCATTTGACTGTTACAATAAATCAGATTCCATCACACGCACACGCGCGCAAACACACACACACACACAGGTAAATGGAGCTGCCCTCTTGGGGAAGTTAACTTGGCTCTCTTTGCTCCATTTTCCCTATTATTTTAGTTTTTCTGAAAACATAACTATATCCTTATATTATGTCATTCAAGTTTCGTGCGTAGTAGAGTCTCTTACGGCAACATATAGACATTCATTTTTTAACGATCGCAGAATTGTTAAAAATGACCTCATCTGAATGGAGGTTGTAAGAGTCTGTTTCTCACGGAACTTAAATGGCATATTACATAGATACTGTGATGAAAATCCACCATTATAATTTTCAAAAAAAGATAATAATATATGTTACCCTTATCCTTTGTCGGAGGTATACCGTCCACCCTCCTCGCCCCCTCTCAGCTCACCTCCCAGCATCGTCCCAAACTTGAGGATCTCGCCGGTGGTTTGCTCGCATGAAGCGATTGAGGCTTCATGCTAAAGAAGGTAAGGTGGCGGTGCCGGAGCTGGAGACTGCACATGTTGCTGCGTTACAAGGTGGACGGACACCTTGGATCCTCCTCCGCCCGACCCGGTCACCTCCGCAATTCCTATGATGCTGTCACCTGTATTCCACCGGAAGTCCTATGCCCTTCTGTTCTTTTCCATCATTCTTCTTCTGTTCCTTTTTTGTTCTGATTGAACCCAAAACCCCTCACAAACCCCGGGCCTCGTCACCTCCGGCTAAATCGTAGCCGAGCTTTTGGATTCCATCCCCCATCGCACGCAAGGAACCCTACTTCACCTACTCCTTCTTGATTAACCACCAGTCGAGAAAAACTTGCTCGAGCCTTAAGCTCTTTGCAAGGCATGCTACAACCCAATATAAGTCGAACCAAATTAAAAAAAAATATTTTTTTTCACAAGCTTCTGCATAACTTTAACTGCAATTTTTCTTTCCACAAAAACTAGGCAAAGCACTTGCCCTGTTTGTCCCAAGTGATTTAAAAATTTGGATCAACTCTTACAGTTTTCGAGAAATGCATTCTTTCTCTACAGCCTCCAAACAGCCCCGCTCTGTTTTGAGCAGTGTCTCAAGAACTTGGGGAAGAACATTTTTATAGCAAACATGGCCTCTTCCAGGAATGAGCAACAAAGTAGAGTACCTACCATCTTTGACATTCCCATCTCCTACTATTTCATGGGTGCATATTTTGTAAGCAAAGTTTAGCAGCCTCTTGAGCACAAAACATGCCAAGAGTTTTTATACAATTGGAAATCTTTGTGTAGAAACTGGACAATCTTTTTCTCGACACTCTCAGTTCATTTTTACTGTCCTGGATCTTCTTGCAGGATGATTGTTGCATGTGATCAATGTATTGGGAACATATTTCCTGTATAGAACAAATCGTGGAAAGTTACCAAAGTTGATAAGCAGATCATTCACGATATAATACTACAACTGCGAAGAAAATATCTCAACTACAGAAAATCAACCACAAATGCACGAGAATTTTTAAAGTGAAACTCTCAATGTGTGGGGAAAAATCACGGGGTTGATCGCAACCCAAAACAATCGCTACAATCTAAATAATCTCCTGCGAGGGGTTTACAAAAGATCGACCCTCTATACGGTGCTACAAATCATCAAAAATCGAGAATAATAGAAAGGGGAAATATCACCAAAATGATAAATCCGTTGCTCAAATTGCATGAAGAATGCTGGAGAAGAATTGCCCCAAAGATTACTCCCTCTAAACTTCGCGGCAACCATGAACCTTCTTTCTTCTCCCTCTCTCTCTTTTTTCTTTCTTATGCTAGGAGAGCTTGTGTTGAGATGATCTTGGTGTGCACCCCGTACCCTCTATTTATACTCCATGGAGATGAGAAAATAGGAAAAACATGAACTCCCACTTCCAATAAGATTAGGAAAAGATGACTCACATTCCTAAAAGATAATTGATCTCTCCTCCAATTAGGGCTTAATTTTCCCTTTTCTAAATAGGACTACCAATGTCCTATACATGGATTAGGTTCCCACAAGGAGGGGAACCCATCCAACAAATCTCCCCCTCACCGACAATGTGGGAACTGCATCACACCTGCAAGGGAACATCATCTCTCGAATTTTCCCAACGGCAAAGTTGTTATCATCATATCATCACCGTTGTCATCTCTATGGATCTTGTCAAGTACAAGCTGCTTCTATTCTAACACATCACATATCCAATGATATCTGATATCGACATGCTTCGATCTTGTATGGAATGTAGAGTTCTTGCCAAGGTGAATAACACTCTTACTGTCACAGTAAAGCACACACTTGTCATGATGAAAATTAAGTTTCTGCATAAACTTCTTCATCCATATCAACTCCTTGCATGGCTATGTAGTCGCAATGAATTTAGCCTCTATAGTTGATAGTGGCACACACTTTTAAAGTCTGGACTGCCAAGAAACCGCGCCACCTACAAAGGACATCAAGTATCCAGATACGGATCTTCGCCAATCAATGTCATCTGCCATGTCTGCATCTGTATAGCTAAAAAGTATCGGATTCTATGCTCCAAAGCAAAGAGAGTATCAACTATTGCGTCGAAGATATCTCAAGATTCACTTGACTACTTCCCAATGTTGTTTCTTTAGATTTGAGATGAATCTACTAATAAATCCAACTACATGAGAAATGTCAGGCCTCGTACAAACCATGTCACATATAAGACTACCTGTGGCTGATGCATAGGGAATCATCTCCATATCTTTCTTCTCCTCAGTTGTCTTTGGACATTCCTTGAAGCTTAGTTTAAAATGTTCTCCCAAGGACTTGGCCTTATCCATGAAGAACCTTTGAAGTACCTTCTCAATGTATTTCTCATGTGAAAGCTGAAGTTTCCTTGCTTCCCTATCTTGAGTAATCTTCATGCCCAATATCTGACTTGCATGTCCCAAATCCTTCATAGCAAAGGACTTGCTCAACTCCTCTTTCAAGCCAGAAATTCTCCCTCTAATATTACCTTCTATTATTACCTACAATCAGTATATCATCAACATAAAGCAACAAAATGATGAAATCATCACCTAAGAATTTCTTCACGAAGACACATTTGTCTGAAATTGTATTGGAGTAATCGTCTCCCCCATGACGAATTTCTTCACCTAAGAAATCATCTCCCCCATGAACGAGTCAAACTTCTTGTACCACTTCCCGGATGCTTGCTTCAATCCATATAGACCCTTCTTCAGTCTGTAAACATAGTCTTACTTGCCTTTCCTCAAGATCACTATGGAGGAAGGCTGCCTTCACATCCATATGTTCAACCTCTAGGTTAATGCTCGCTGCCAAGCTGAGTACCACTTTGATGGAAGACATCTTGACTACGGGAGAGAATATCTCCTCAAAGTCCACTCCCTTCTTCTGATCAAAGTCCTTAACATCTAACCTAGCTTTGTATATTGGGTTTGTAAAATACTCATCATGCTTCACTCTATAAATCCACTTGTTCGACAAAGCCCTCTTGCCTATAGGCAACTGATGAATCCATGATTCATTAACATTGCTGTCGCATTTTGTCTTAAAACTCTTAACAAATACATGTAAATATTTATTAATTTCCACATTTTATCAAAATCATATTCAAGAATAAAAATGTACTTTTATGCATCAAATCCATGTAAACAAATAATGAATAATAAAATAAAGAAAAACAAAAGAAGGCTGATTGTAGATATGTATATATGTACAATATGACTCAAAAATATAAATATAGCTGTAAGATATATTTATATAACCTAACCTCCGAGACCAAGTCAGCATGGATTGGTCTACAAAACAACAAGTAGGGGGAGATAAGGGAAGAAAACCATAAAAAATAATTAAATAACACTCCACACATTATTCACTATTTATCAAATAATTATCAAATCTTCATAGATTTTTAATTAATTAATATAAATATATTTTTCACCAAACTCTTTAATAGTTATTTATAAAAATGTATATAAAAAATATAAAAATAAGTTAAAAATATTATCCTGTATATATGCCAAGAAATCCTACATCTAAATTACCAAAATATCAACTTCCGAACATCATAACTTCCTCATACGAACTCCAATTTCACTCTACTCACCATTAAAGTTCATAAAATAATATTCTCTAATTAATAGAGGCGTTTCATTAAAATTGGAGTCCGTTTACAAAAAGTCAGTTTTAGGACCTAATGACAACGGGGTTTCTGAGCTATTTATTTTATTTAGAACATATTATTTAAAGTTTTATTAATTTATAATTTATAATTATTTTCATGATATTTTATTTTCATCATGATTTATTTTAGAATTTTTGGAGCTTATTTATTTTTTAATAAAATTCAAAACCCTAATTTATAGATGAAATTGAACTATCTAACCTATACCTGTGTTTATTAATATACCTAAGTTATTTTATTAAAATCCACAAAAATTCGTAAAAGCATTATTTATTATTCTAATAATTAAGAAAATATAAAATTAATAAATAATTAATTATTTATTGAACTAAAAGTTTAATACCTATTTATTAAGAATTATTTATACTTATTTATCAATATAATATTTATATTTCGAATAATAGTTATCATTTACAAAAATAATTATACCATAATTTAGATAATTTAATTATCTATATTTTTCATTTTTATACCTATTTAAAATAATGTTATTTATTATTTATTATATAATTTATAAGTAATTTACATATCTGGCCAATCAGGTGCTGACACGTGTCAGCACCTGGCTCTTCTTCAAGAAGCCGGTGTAGAGTCTGTTCGACCCGGCCATCTTCAATAATTTCTTCCGCCCAACCTCTAACTACTTTGCTTGATCCTAACCCTCTAATCTCTTTCCCTAACAAACCTCATGCACGCCGAACCTTTGATCTACTCTAGAGCTTCGTCAATCCGCTTATAAAAAGCCATGAAGTTGGTGCAACCAACTCAGTTCTCTCCAGCTACCTGAAAGCCACCACTTCGAGAACCAAGTCCTATACTTCCAAGCTCCGTGCCGGCCAACTCCGGTGTGACAGCGCCAGACCGCCGCCTCGCATGGAAGAGGGACGCCGGAGGAGAAGCTCCAAGGTGCCTCAACGCCTTGCATCGCCGCCTAGCACTGCATCCAGCTCCAGGAAGATCGCCCATCGAAGCCGTCATCCGAGGTAAATAAACCTCTCTTCACAAATCCCTTCATCCATTTTAGTCATTTTCATTTCTCGAAGATCGTTCCATACTTAGGATAGTTAAGCACGTCATTAGCTGCACTAATCTACCTTCTTAGATGCCTAAACAAATCATCTAGGCTATCCCATTCAAAACCCAAACATTTCGTGATTCATTTTTTCTACTTTTCAAATCAATTTTCGTTTCTTCTGGAAACACCATTTTGATCTTGCAATAATTCGGCCGATTCTTGAGCGAATCGAGCATATATCCTCGTTATTTGCAGATCCATCATCCATCTGGAGCAAATTCAAAGCAATCGGAATTCTCAATCTTCACGCAGTTCACATGTTTCGGCTTCCGAGAAAGCCGACTGAACTGTAGGCCCTGCAAAGATTTAATTAAGGAAAAACAAAAATACCCAAGAAAATCGTAAACAAAAATTTTGAAGACACACGAAAAACCATAAAACCGAAGAAAAACCATAGGTAAAAAATCGAAAGAAAACGAAACTTGTAAAACCAAGAATATGAGAGAAAATCGAATCAAAAACCGTTGTAAAAATAATGCCTCCCCGGCAACGGCGCCATTTTGATAACGCGATCCCGACCTGTAGTTTTTTTAAAAGGTTGTCGGTGTAGAAAGGGATAACCGCAAAAAGAGGGAACCTTTTAAAGAAACCACATGTCACAATCTCGAACGTGCGGTTGTCATGAAGAGTCTCCATCTCTTCTTTCATGACTTCACTTCACTTTTCCTTCTTTGCATCCTACATAGCCTTCTCATAGCATTCTGGCTCTCTGCTATCTATCATTAAGATATAGTCACTTGCAGGATACCTGATGGAGGGATGCCTCTCCCTCGTGGGTCTCTACTGTCGCAGTGCCTCTGAAGAAGACCCATCATCAACATGACTGTCATATGTATCAACATCTACATCATCATCATTGAAAGCGGATGCCTCAGGCACATCCACATCTTCTCCCGCATCCTGCAACTGCTCAGTTGCATCATCTGACAATGCACATGGAACACTCTGTAAAGAAACTATCTCCACGTCATCTGACTGATAACTGCTTAAGGAAAAACCTTTATCAACCTTCTGGATGTCCTCAATAGTCTGATCTTAATAGAAGACAATGTCCTTGCTCCCGACTAGCTTCTTCTCAACTAGATCATATAACATGTAGACAAGCTCATCTTGACCATATCCCAAGAAAATGCATTGCTTCTTCTTAGCGTCCAACTTGGATCTCTCGTCTTTGGGAACATGCACAAATGCAAGACATACAAAGACCCATAAGTGGCTGTATGTGACATCTTTTTTGTGCTAGATCCTATTAGGAACATCACCATCCAAAGGTATGTGTGGAGAGAGATTAATGATATAAATTACATTATAAAGAGCTTCACACTAAAAAGAGTTAGGCAATTTAGCACCAGAAAGGAGACATCTGACTTGCTCCATCAAGATCCTGTTTATCCCCTCTGCTACACCATTCATCTGTAGTGTCTTGGGTAGAGTTTTCTGGTGCCTGATACCACAAGATCTATATTATTCATCAAATGGTCTTATGTACTCACCACCATTGTTGCTGCGAATGCACTTCAACTTCTTTCCAAACCATCTCTCTGCCAGTGCATGAAAGTCCTTGAAAACTTCAATAACTTGGTCCTTATTGTTCAAGGCATAGACCCAAACATTCATGGACAAATCATCGACGAATGTAACAAAGTAAAGTGCACCGTCGAGAGGGCTTACTTTTAGTGGACTGCAAACATCTCTGTGAACTAGATCCATTGCTTCCATCTTCCTCGAAGATGGATGACTCTTGAAGGAGACTCTCGTCTGCTTCCCAGCCAAGCAAAGTGTACATATCTCCAACTTGACTTTCTTCACATGTGCCAGCAAGTTATTCTTCACCAAGCACTGCAATCCCTTCTCGCTCATGTGTCCTAATCACTGATGCCAAAACTTAGTAGATTCTGTATCTTCAGTCACATGTGCTACATCTTTGAAAACTGATGCATGCATGATATATAAGTTGTTATACTTCTGCCACGATCAACAACTAAAGATCCTCAAGTAAGCTTCGATTGCCCGCAACCAAAAGTATTTTTATATCCTTCATCATCATCAAGCTTCCCTACAAAGATGAGATTGAGGTGCATATCAGGTGCATATATCACATCCTTGAGTGTAAGTGTACCTTCATTGGCATTTTGCAATACGACATTGTCAACGCCAATAAAAGAAGATACAAAACCATTCCCCATTGATGAACGCGAAATCCACCTCTTTAATAGTCGTAAATTGTAGGAGTATAAGAGACAGATTTCGGTCAGCAAAAATCATAACCGTTTGAATGTTGTGGAAAATTTATACTTGGCAAGTCTACCAAGGTCGAACACAGGGACACGAGATAATTTTATTTATCTATCGAATTTTGGTCAGTTAAGGGTATGTGTGAATAATTCTCAATTCCAAGGTCTTCATGCAAATGCATGCTAAAAAGTAAGCAGAATGATGCATGTATTTTTAGTTGATTTTCGATGCAATTTTAGAGTGATGCATGAAAATAATGCAAAGATGAATGCAGGGAATAAACATGCAAATAGTTATTTACAAATATGCCAAAAAAGATCACTTAAATTGAGCAACATATTAGGGTAAGAAATCAGAGTCGAATCGAGCACAAAAATATGAGTAGTCATCAATTCAGGGCAAAGACATGTAGAGCAAGACATCATCTAACATTAAAAATTCATTTCATTTAAAATGGTGTCAGATGAGAAAATTAAACATGCCATGAAGTAGACGATGAAACAAGGAACAAAACGATACTAAAATTATGTAATTTGGACATACGATGCTCAAGTTACGAAGAAAATAATGTAGGGGCATAAATGTTAATAAAATGCAAGAAATAAAATGATAAATATCACAAATAGGTCCCTGGAGGGATCCATTTGCAATTCTGTAAAATCGCTTGGGCCCATATGTAATTTCTCCAAATGCACACAAGGGCATATCTGCAATTTCCATAAGTACTGAGGGCCTCCCTGTAAAATACCCAAGCGCGGACGCAAGGCATGCGCCTGGGAACAAATATCCAATTATCAAAACTTCTAAGGTTCTTCGCATAAATTACCCAGTCCCTCACGTGTTGGGCACATGAGGGGCTAGGCTCGGGAGGTGTCGCCAGCTCGGGTCCATGTGGCAGGCATCCGTGGGTCGGTATGAGGCTCGGGTGATGGCTCGGGTGACCCGAGCCTCTTGCTTAGGAGCTGCAATGTGGAGCTCTCCAGGCCGTTGGATGGCTGCCGTAGGGGCGCCATCTAACGACGCCTGTACTTCATCTTCCCCGGAGGAGGGGCGGTGTAAACTGGGCTCCGACGAACTCACCAGAGCCCCTCCGTGCTCCTCCGTGCTCGCAGAGGGTCACCGAAGTTTGGTGGACATCTGACGAAGACGACCGATGGAAGGTGGAGCCACGAGGGTAGCTGTAGGTGGCGATCATCGTCCCCTCGTCAGAGATGAAGGTCAAGATCAGAGAGGGTGATGAAACTCCGCCCATTGAAGGGTCTTTGACCTACAAATCATAAGATGCGAAGAGCCGAAGCAAGTGCGCATGAATGCGAGTGAAGTGGAGTGATATGGGAGCCGGGTGGAGGTGAAGAAGCTGGTGGCTCAGGGGAGTCCTCCGCTATGACGACGGAGGAGTTGGGTCGGATTGCGAGGGGGTTCTGGAGGAAGGTAATGGCATCGCGAGCGTCGTTGGTGAATGACGAAGATGCGAGGGTGGTTAGGCGAGGATGGTGGTGATGGCGGGCGACGGGATAAGTAGAAGAAACACAAAGAAAATTAAGGAGAGGTGTACCTTGCCAGATCGAGGCGATTATCAAAGGAGGAGCTTGTGCTAAGGATTAGATGAGTCTCGGGTCGTCACCTGGTCTGGCCAGCCACGCCAGAGAGCTCAACAACGCTCTACAACGGCGCTAGCATGGTCGGAGGACCATGGATCACACCTGGGGCCGGCGACCATCATCACCTCGACAAGATCTCCCTCCGCTGTCACTGGAGGGTGGAGGAGGCTAGGGCGGATCCCTGTGGATTGGTGGATGCCGTTGATGGTGGGCGGAGAGGGGCGATTTATAGGTGGCGGAGTGGGTGTTTCTGGGGGTTTTGCAACGGTTGGTGGAGTGATGGAAGAGTGATGGAGGAGGCGCTAGGCATTACGCGAGGATGGCGGAGGTCAGGACCTTACGGAGGTGACGTTACGAGACGAAGGGACTGGATCTGGTTCCTTCCAAAATTGGAAGGGGGCGACGCTTCGGCGAGGTGAAACAACTGGGGGGGGGGGGTTACGGGAGGTAGGAGATGACGTCCAGGCCATTGAATCTAGCGATCCGACGGTTTGGATGGAGGCGTGGTTGGAGGGTTAGGATCAGATCCGGAGATCTGATCTAGTGGTGGAGTGTTAAACGGTGACGGATGGCTAGGATGAGATCTGGCGTCTCATCCTACGGCGAGGACTGAGGGGATGAGTGGGAAGGCATAAGATGCATAGGCGATCGGGCGGATGAGAACGAGGCGGAAGGGAGTGGTGTAGATGAGATGGGGGTTTGATCAGAAGGTGGAGATCGAAAGAGTGATGGACGGTGGATATGGAGGGTGGGTGAGGAGGATCCAGTGGCTAAGAGAAGCTCCGGGTGGCGCCAGGGGAGAAGGCAACAACGTGGGCGGCCCAGAGGGCGCCACGTGGCTGCACCAGAAAATTCAATAAAAAGCTAAAATAAAGAAAAATAAAAAAGAATTAATTAAAGGCGGAATTAAGAAAAAGTCTAAACATGGAAGTTGTAGATCTCGATGAGATCTAGAAGTTTCATTTTTGGACACAATGTCAAAAGAGGTCATTTGTACAAAAAGTGAATTTTGGGGGTATTTTTAAAGGATTAAAAACATTGCTTTTTGGCTTTGACATTTTTGTGTAATTTTTAGTTTTTTTAAGGGTCAGGAACTTATAGACAATTAATTGACCTAATTTTTAGAGGTTTTTTATAAAATAATTACAAGGATATTAAATACAATAATTATAAGTTAATTATACACAATATAATGTAAGATAATAATGAGGAATTTTTAGTGAATTTTATTGAATTATTTAAGCTAGGGGTTTAATTAGTGATTTTTAGCATGATGAATACAAGATTCATCATACCCCTATACTTAAACCATGCTCGTCCTCGAGCATCTAAAGAATGAAGGAGTCAGATTTATTCCTGACAATGCAAGTGAAGATTTCAAGGCTCAATCTTTCGAAGACCCTCAATTTAGGCGACCCTAAGATTATGGGTTTATCCATGCCTAGTCAGAAGGAACCCAACTTCTCAAATTTTCAGACTCTCTTTTTGTACATATAATATAAAGATATGAAATTTAGTGTACTACATTCATGAGAGTCGAGTCGAGACATCACTCGAAGTTCCAGACCTGGAGACTCTCCTCTAGACCTAATCCTCAATACTAGGGAATAAGTCAATTCTTGCATTCAATCCACCGTCTCATCAGTTTGTTATACTTCAAAGTGTAGATGAAAGGCCAAATGATGGAGGGCATAGGATTGTATCTATTTTTCTCTCCCTCACATTGGAACAATGGGCCTCTCGAGTGCCTTTTAACTCAGCACAAGTAGATTTTTAACTTGTTGATCAATGTGTCCGTCAAGAGAGTTCGAAGTCGTCTGCACTTGTTTTTCTGGGAGTACACCGAGGTGTGTCTTTTTTGAGCATCTAAGATACCTTCGACACCCAGACTTGTATCTCTAACGATGCAGAGCCCTTTTATGGTGTCAGCCTGACTCCTTGGTCTTAATTAGCGCCTGGTCCAAGTGAACACTTTGAAAATGGTTGGGAGTGATAGCCATTAGTGGAAGCTCTTTTTGTAATTTGACTTTGGAGGATAGAGCTTTTCTTTGACATTTCTTTCGTTTCTTTTTATTTGTTGTCTAGCTCCACTGCTTTTACCAAAAGTTGGCGAACACTGATCAACAATTAAAATTAAGTTTCATCACACCCTGACACATAGATAAATATCAAAGAGATAACATATGAACTTTTCACATACTAGCTAAGGTTTTGCTGACACTCAGGTTTCTTGAAGCCTTCATTAACTTTATCCCATCCCTGAGCATCATTAGATCGGGTATAGACTCAAATCACCAGTCTTAGTTCCTAAAGTGATAACTCAACTCATCTCATCAATCATGCAGTTGTGAATGAAGGATATTGAGAATCCTCAAGCGCATCACGGAAGCATGATGATCGCATCTCATGCGATCGGGGCGACTAGTCGCAAGGTGCATCATAATTTAAAAATTTTAAAACATGTGATGAAACCACATGATCACAATAACGTTTATTGGATCGTTACATCAAACCACAAAGTATTAGAAATACCTCTCGAAGCGTGGTTGCGATCATGAGATCTCTAAAGCAAGAGATCCTCCTGTCTCAAGTCCGATCCACGAAGACAGCACTAGCAGACGCGATGATGAGACGCGTGACTCCCGCAATCCTCGATGAAGATCAAAGCCTCGAATCTCCTGATTTCGTCCAACGAAATCCATCATCTTCCTCTAGAGCAAGCAACCCCAGAGAAGATGGAGATCCTCGGGTAGTCAAAGGCGAAGGCGAGAAGCTCTCTTTATCAACATAAAGATGGACGACCACCTTAGAGAGAGGGAGAGAGAGGATGAGAATGAGAGAGAGAGAGAGGAAGAGTAGGTGTCTACTCTTTTGTGTTGATGTATGTTCAAGGGCTAGGGTTGCCCTCCTTATATATTAGTGTGGGATCCAATGGATCTCAATCCATGGCTCACATGAATCCAACGGCCATGGTAATCCATGTGCCAATCAACGGCTATGATTGTTGTTGGTTAAAAACCAACAACATTAATTTATATTAAATTAAATATATGTTGAATTATTATCAACACAATTTAATTAACATAAATTAATTATTAAGAGATAACATCGTAACAAAAAAGGAGAGACAACAAACCACCATAAAAATTAGGGGGCGTCACCTATGACTAAGTCATAGGTGACGCCACCTCTAGTTGGTGGTATTTTTGTCTCATTTTATTTTATCTTATTATTTCTTAATAAATTGCAATAACTTTTATTGCAATAATATCCACCAAATTAATTCCAAATTAATTTGTGAATATTTCAATCATGTCATTGAAGAATATGTGAATCATATTCACATCCCAAACTAATTTGTAAATTACATTTCCAATTAATTAATTAATTAATGTGAATCCAATCCACATTAATATTTAACAAATGCTATTTACTATGTTTCTATCTCTCTGATATATCATAAATCCCATTTATAATATACAGAGATATTATGGATAGCACTATCCATGATCTGCTTATCCTTGATAATTAAATCCCATTTAATTATCTTGGATAATCATTCTCACAATATGAATCTCATTCATATTATACTTGATAATTAAATCTCATTCAATCATCAAGACCTTCTTGCTTGGATACTAAATTCATCATAGGAATTATTCTTGAACTCCTTCAAGAATAATGTGCTTTCTCCGCAGATACTTGGAGATAAGGACATGGCGATTGTATTGTTCCACGTATAGTGACTTGGATGTTGAGATCTTATCTCAAATCCAGATCTAACGGACCTCTCACAGATGCTTGATTAAATCAATTCCGTATACTTAATCTTCTCATTGCATCTGAATCACATTCAGATCAATGTACAACACTTGGACTAAGATCAAGTTACTTCTCTACTGAGAGGAGTCACTAAAATCAAGACCTGTTTCATCACTCCTTCGGACTGGAAGCGTCATGGTTATACAATCGTTTATGATCACATCATCCTCAGGTATTCCCAATACCTGTACATCCTGCATACTGGAAGACCAATGATCAACCTGAAGATGAAGATCATTTTTACACTGTCTTCTTCAGGGTTTGATCACCAAGTTTCTCAATCTTGGTCATTGGAACTTGGTATCGAAAATATGCTTTCCCAAAACATATATCATACCTTCAAATTCTTGTCATGCTTCCAAAGCACGACGACCATGCATGGAATTTGATCGGTCCCAATACCTCATGAGTGAGCTCATGTCTTCCAGTTCATATGTGAACCTGTATGATCCCTTTTGAGAGATCGTATTACTCATATGCCCTTACATGCACACCAGCTCGTCGGTGATAGACCTTTGTTAGGTCATCAACCTACTGGTCTGCCAAATGTACACACTCAGACATATATTAACATATCTGTCTCTGGTCAGAGGATGTGTGCCTATGCTGTGACATCATTCAACATAGGACTTAGGTTATCTCGATCTCGTTAAGTCAACCTTTTGACCTAACTAATCTGACACCTCCGAATCACTATTCCCATGCAGAGGACCTGCATCAAGAGGTCGGTCAGATATCAACCCATGTGAGAAAGGATTGCCATCTCCTACTCAGGCTGGAGGTCATCTCTTCATAATCATTTGCCGGTGCTTGATGAATCCTCTATCTAACTCATTAGATATTCATCCAAACACCAGCCTCTATGATTTAATTATTGAATCAACAACAATATGATCATCAAGATGGCCATGGTACATAACCCTAATTGTATAGAGGGACCTATTATGTAAATTATTTATTCTTCATTTCAGATCAGGGAATGATATGTGCAATAACACTTATTGCATAATGGCTCGCCGTGGGCTCGCATGTCCAACAATCTCCTACTAGTCCAAAGAGCCATCAATGGGCTAATCATTTAAACCCACACTCATGTGACAATCATAGGCTATTTAGAAAATAGCTAGGTAAGCTGATCAATCACTCTGTTCCCGCGAGACTACACCAAGTCCTTTTACGGCACTTGCATATCCCCCGTAACAGTGCTCGCATCTAATGCAACCAGTACTCAATCTTGTCAGTCATAGTGTCCTTGACACTACAGCTAAAAAATTATTATTATAACCAGTGTGTAATTTCTATTATCCTTATCAGAATACCCTTATTCCTGGAGATCTCTATCTCCTAAGGTATTCGCAGTTAATACCTTTTAGATCTTCATTTAAAAGTCTTAATTTCTTGAAGATAAGACTTAGAGATCACTTTCTCTAAAGCCTTGTCATCTTTGAAGATATTGTTATTACTGCAATTAAGTGTTCTATCTCCATAGTAGGATTAGTAACAGTTTACTACTCCCACTGCATGGCAGATGTCTGGCTTTTGTACACATCTAGCATACTTTCAGCTTCTCGTAACTGATGCACAAAAGGGCAACCAGTTTTAGCATTCACTTCCTCAACTCTTTGAGGTGCTATCCCTTTAGATCAGTACCAAATCTTAAGGTAAGAAAGCCTTTCTTGGAATTTCCAGAAAATGGAACATGTCCAAGGTGTACTACAATTGTGACAGTTCCAATACCCTCTTTTCTTTGCTTCTGAACACCTTCAGAACTAAGATCCAAGAGGCATCTTTGAGATCATATCTCAATGTATGGAGTAGCCAGTCTATAAAACACTTATTATTACTATCCTTATATCATCCCAAATGATTAGGATATTATCTACATTTAGCACGATGAACACAATGGCACTCCCACTAAGCTTCACATGGTTCATCAAGATTCTATTTGAAATCATAACAATTATAATTTCATCAAATCTTATGTTCCAACTACAAGAAGCTTATTTGAGTCCAAAGATGGAGTTCTTTAGCTAGCACATCTTACATTCCTCAACCATGAAGCCCTGGGGCTACTTCATGTGAATATCCTCAAAGAGGTATTCATAGAGGAATACAATCTTGACTCACATCTTGAAGATGCCATAGTCAAATTGTATAGCTAGGGTTAGCAATATTCTGATGGGTTTAAGCATGATCACTGAAAAGCACGCCTCATCGCAAGGGATGTCTTCTCTTCGGTGTGTATCTCATGGCTACGAACCGTGCTTTGAAGGTCTCTACCTTCTCATCAGGTTCCCTCTTTCTCTTGAAGATTCATTTACACCTTAATGGGTCTAACCCTTATAGGTGGATCCTCGAGGGTCCATATACAATACGTGTATACGAAGTCTACTTTAGGCTTTATTGCTAATATCTATTTTTCCATGTCATGATCCTCAGGAGCTTCATCACATGAAGTCCGATCATTGTCAGACTTAACTGACACATGGAATACATCTTCAAACTTATTTGAAGAAGTATTAGTGTATCATCTTTAATTGTCCTTTTAGTTCCAGATTTTCAGGAGCCTCATTATCTTCTAAAGATTAAATGAGTTCCTACACTTCCTTTTCATCTTGATTCTCAAGAGATTCATCACCTAAGAATCACATTCTCATAGATGAGATCTTTTAAGAATCTCAGGGTCATAAAGCAGGTATCCAATACCATCCTTTATTTTCCTAATGAAGTAGCACTCTCTAGTGCTTAATTCCAGCTTACTTGCATGGAATCTTATTAAGGATATATATAGTGTAGTCTCTACTACACATATATACCTGGAAACTAAGGGATAATTATGCTAAAATTCATCATTGATCAAATCATGTCACATATGATCCAATTGTATCTTCCTACAACTCCATTGAGTTTAGTTGCGTTAAGAGGATTGAGATAGAAATGATATTCATATCTTCATAAGGTATTCCTTGAATTCATCTAATAGGTACTTGCTACCTTGGTTAGATCAAATTCATTTAGTCTTCCTTCAAACTTTGGTTCTAAACCAAAATTATGAAATCTTTGAACATTTCAAAGGTTTCTTAGGTGAAGAGAAGAAATCTCATATCGTACATAATCATCAATAGATATCACATATCCATAATGTTCACCATGATATAGATGATCCACATACATCAATATGTATGAGATCCCGAATACCTTGACATCTTACACCTTTCCTAAGAGAAGGGTTTATTGGACATTCTTCGAATACAATATTCACAAGTATGTAAGATTTGAAATTTTTAGACATTCTAAAGTTTCATCTCTTACTTGTCTATTGATCAAATCAACATGCATATGTCCAAAACTTGATGCTAAATCATTGTCAAATGATCTTTATCCTCCTATTGATCTTATAGGGTTTAACTTTCAGTATTAGAAATCTTAATGAACCATTCATTAAATTTCTAATTTAGTAGAGTCCACCAGATGCTAGATTATTATCTGAAATATATCCATCATAACTCTTTATGATAGGTTTATTACAGAATTCATGTTTATTTCCAACATTTAGAAACAAACAATGAGTGTCTTCTAATATCTAGGTCATAGAGACATTCTCTAAGACTAAGGCTCTCCCACTGAAATTAAGAAGTCTATCAATCCAACAGAGATTGTTGCAACAATTGTATCAATATCCATGTGGATAACTATAAACCTTAAGATCAAAATTTTCCAGTCTTCTAAAATATATGCAACAATTGCAAGTGTCATTAGAAGAATGAGATATAATTATTAGACTTTAATCTTATCATATAAGAAAGTCAACTTCAATGATTAAATGTAGAGTATTCTGGTGCTCTATCCGAGTTCTTCTCTAAGGATTTTAGACAGACTTGATAGTCATACTATCAACACACCAACTTATTGCAGTATTGGCATTCATCCAACTCTTTGGATGTCATATGGAAGTCACAGAAGTAGGTCAACTCTTTGACTTTCCTTCTTACTTGGGTCCGACCCATGCTTCCACTGCGCACCCTTCATCTATAAACAACCATTGCTTAAGACTAATGATCTCTTATGTTAAATTCAAAAGAATTCAATGTAAGAGCATTTCAACATTTATACATGCTTCATTAAATTCATACAATATGAATATTATGAAGCTTCATGAATGACTAGAGTATAGACAGTAGAATGATGACACTCATCATGTCTACATCCATCTGGACTCCTAAAACATTGGTTTAGGTAGGTATTCAAATATTTTGAATACATCATCTCTTTCGAGCTACCATTCTGCATAATACAGAAAACCATGTCATTCATGATTAAACGTCTAGAGCACATAAGTATGCCAGAACATCTTCTTAGATTTTATAAGGATTATTTTGACAATTGCGATCATCATCGATATGTCACTTCCAAAGTACACTCGATGAAAGATCAAGACTATAGAGACATATAAACCCTAAGGTGATGTCGTATTGTCTTATTTAATTGCCATTCCTCATTATGTTGAGGAAACTTGCACATTGCAACAACATACATTATGTGTTCAATTGCAAGTACAATATCTGGATCATGAGTCCAATCTATGATATTTTACTGGTTATTATTGAGTATAACATTGAGTGGATTTAATGAAGGATTATCTGAAATAAGAAATTTGCATAAGGGTATATATATTACATATATACATATTTTTCTTTGATTCAGGAATTTTTATATCAAAGTTGTCTTGCCTTGTCAACAATGAAAGTTCATTCCCTTAATCACTTTCAATGTAAGAGATATTCTTACCATCATATCTCTAGCAAGATCTGAGATCTCCTTTCATATCTTTGTCACATCCCAATAATATGAGAACCTACGATTCCGATAAAAAGAAGCGGGAACACATTCCGCCTTCCAAGTCCAACTTGCATTTCCCAATTCAGCGTTTAATACCCGGACCCACCACCCCTAAGGTGATGTTGACCCGTCATTAATTGAACCAATCGTCAACAGGCTTAATACTCGCTATACGCAACCCAATATCGCCCAATAATATGAGGACCCGATATTGGGGTCACTACGTATACGACCTTACTCTTTCGAGAAGCAAAGATCCCGATCCAAATAATTGTATATAGGATCTGTCACTTCGGACATGCGTCTCCTATATACAACTTTTGGCGACGAAATTCTTTGCCTTGACGGGAGACTATGGATGTCACTTATGTGATACTCCACCTCTTATTCAAATTGAAATAATTAATTATCATGAATCATATTCACATAATTAATTCTTCAAGGGAAATACACATCTATTCATAATAGAGTATTTTAATAGGATATAATTAATTTAATCACATTAAATTAATTATCAATCCAATAATCAATCAACAAACTTCGAATTTTTACTTGAATAGGTATAATCTCAAAGTACGTATTATTTCAAATTTTAATAATTAGAAAATACACTTTGATTTCTCCAGCATTATTGAGTCCCTACCCGCTGTCATGTCCAGTACCGGCAAGAGTGGGACGGACCACATACGTTGCAACCCGTAACCCCAATGCTCTCCAACTCGACACCACATGTACTTTGAGATGCTCATCGGTCTTTCAGTCAAAATTATACCATATAATATACATCAAAATAATTTTGATTATATTATAAAGAGATTTGCTAAACAAATTCCCAATCCTCAAGAAAGAGGGTTTTGCATGTAAAAGTCGTCCTACAACTATTGTAGGATGACCTAGGGCTTTGTATGCAAACAATGTTTGTTGATGATTTCAAATTAACCAATGATCAAGATCAACTATCTTATCATTATAGTTAGTGGGATGTCATTCAAGGAATTGATTATCATCTTTAAACATTTCACAAATATTTATCAATAACCAATTTTAGAAAATTAACAATTAATTCATCAACATGTTTGAATGACTATCACAAGGTTCATGATCAAGTTTTGTCAATTTCCAACAGTGACCCCTAATCACTAAAATTAACTTATCTTTATCAATTTAAATCCAAAATTCGCAAAATCAGTTTCCTAATATTTCTAACTTGATTTAGAACAGAACCCAAGTGATATTTCATGTATTTCAAGGTATGTCAAAACTATAATTAATAAATTAGTCACGTTCAGTTTTGCTATTCCCATAACAGTGAATACATGTTTATTCAAAAGACCATATCTTGAGAAAATTAAATCCAAATTTAGTAAACTCAGATCCTATGGTTTCCTTGTTTAATGGTGAACAAAATCCAATTGAATATTTCATGTTTAAACAATTTAAACAGTGCCGAAAAAATCAATTAGACAGAGGTGCGAAAATTCAAATGCGCTAAAACTTTCGCGACCCTTTCAAACCCAAGCTGTCCTCGGTCTATGGATCATATCCAAAATCCTTTTCGACCTAAGGCTCTGATAACATTTGAAGGATATTGAGAATCTTCAAGCGCATCACAGAAGCGTGACGATCGCATCTCATGCGATCGGGGCGACTAGTCGCACTAGTCGCAAGGTGCAACAGAATTTAAAATTTTTAAAACATGTGATGAAATCACATGATCACAAGAACGTTTCTTGGATCGTTTCATCAAATCAAAAAGTATTAGAAATACCTATCGAAGCGTGGTTGCGATCACGAGATCTCTAAAGCAAGAGATCCTCCTGTCTCAAGTCCGATCCACGAAGACAGCACTAGCGGACGCGATGATGAGACGGGTGACTCCTGCAATCCTCGACGAAGATCCAAACCTTGAATCTCCTGATTTTGTCCAACGAAATCCATCGTCTTCCTCTAGAGTAAGCAGCCCCAGCGAAGATGGAGATCCTCGGGTAGTGGAAGGCGAAGGCGAGAAGCTCTCTTTCTCAACACAAAAATGGACGACCACCTTAGAGAGAGGGAAAGAGAGGATGAGAATGAGAGAGAGAGAGAGAGAGGAAGAGTAGGTGTCTACTCTTTTGTGTTGATGTATGTTCAAGGGCTAGGGTTGCCCTCCTTATATATTAGTTTGCGATCCAATGGATCTCAATCCATGGCTCACATGAATCCAACGGCTATGGTAATCCATGTGCCACTCAACGGCTATGATTGTTGTTGGTTAAAAACCAACAACAATAATTTAAATTAAATTAAATATATGTTGAATTATTATCAACACAATTTAATTAACATAAATTAATTATTAAGAGATAACATGATAACAAAAAATGAGAGACAACAAACCACTCTAAAAATTAAGGGGTGTCACCTATGACTAAGTTATAGGTGACGCCACCTCTAATTGGTGGTATTTTTGTCTCCTTTTATTTTATCTTATTATTTCTTAATAAATTGCAATAACTTTCATTGCAATAATATCCACCAATATAATACTAAATTAATTTGTGAATATTTCAATCATGTCATTAAAGAATATGTGAATCATATTCACATCCCAAACTAATTTGTAAATTACATTTCCAATTAATTAATTAATGTGAATCCAATCCACATTAATACTTAACAAATGCTATTTACTATGTTTCTCTCTCTATCTGATATATCATAAATCCCATTTATAATATACACAGATATTATGGATAACACTATCCATGATCTGCTTATCATTGATAATTAAATCCCATTTAATTATCTTGGATAATCATTCTCACAATATGAATCTCATTCATATTATACTTGATAATTAAATCTCATTTAATCATCAGGACCTTCTTGCTTGGATACTAAATTCATCATAAGAATTATTCTTGAACTCCTTCAAGAATAATGTGCTTTCTCCGCAGATACTTGGAGATAAGGATAGGGCGATTGTATTGTTCCACGTATAGTGACTTGGAAGTTGAGATCTTATCTCAAATCCAGATCTAACGGACCTCCCACAGATGCTTGATTAAATCAAGTCCGTATACTTAATCTTCTCATTACATCTAAATCACATTCAGATAAATGTCCAACACTTGGACTAAGATCAAGTTGCTTCTCTACTGAGAGGAGTCACTAAAATCCAGACCTGTTTCATCACTCCCTCGGACTGGAAGCGTCATGGTTATACAATCGTTTATGATCACATCACCCTCAGGTATTCCCAATACCTGCACATCCTACATACTGGAAGACCAATGATCAACCTGAAGATGAAGATCAATTTTACACTGTCTTCTTCAGGGTTTGATAACCAAGTTTCTCAATCTTGGTCATTGGAATTTGGTATGGATCATATGCTTTCCCAAAGCATTATATCATACCTTCAAATTCTTGTCATGCTTCCAAAGCACGACGACCATGCATGGAATTTAATCGGTCCCAATACCTCATGAGTGAGCTCATGTCTTCTGGTTCATAAGTGAACCTGCATGATCCCTTTTGAGAGATCGTATTACTCATATGCCCTTACATGCACACCAACTCACCGGTGTATAGATCTTGGTTAGGTCATCAACCTACTGGTCTGCCAAATGTACACACTCAGACATATAGTTACATATCTGTCTCTGGTCAGAGGATGTGTGCCTATGCTGTGACAGCATTCAACATAGGACTTAGGTTATCTCGATCTCGTTAAGTCAAACCCTTTGACCTAACTAATCTGACACCTCCGAATCACTATTCCCATGCAGAGGACCTGCATCAAGAGGTCGGTCAGATATCAGCCCATGTAAGAAAGGATTGCCATCTCCTACTCAGGCTGGAGATCATCTCTTTATAATCATTTGACGGTGCTTGATGAGTCCTCTATTATAAATAACTCATTAGATATTCATCCAAACACCAGCCTCTATGATTCAATTATTGAATCAACAACTATATGATCATCAAGATGGCCATGGTATATAACCCTAATTGTACAGAGGGACCTATTTTGCAAATTATTTATTCTTCATTTCAGATCAGGGAATGATATGTGCAATAACACTTATTGCATAATGGCTCACCGTGGGCTCGCATGTCCAACAGTGAATGTGTTGTGCTGATCATATTCTTTTAGAAGATAGAGATGGAGAGTGCCATATAGCGCTCAAATCTTTCAAACTAGGGAAGTATAGATAATTAAGTTTAAAAATCCTAATGACTAAGGCATGTTAACTCAGACTATCAAGATCACAGAAATCAAGTGTCCTCAAACTCCTTATGCCTTGAGTGAATGTGAATGTGTTAGGAATACACCAACTCCTTAGTTAGTGATTTTTTTGTGATTTTTATTTTTGCAATTTTTATGGATTTTAATGTTCATTTTTTAATTCTTTTGAGAGATAATGACTGGTCCAGACTCATATGAATGGATGTATCTACTCTCAGCCAGTATAAATGTAAGTATGGGCCTTATACAGACCCGTGTTACTTGAGGACGGAGCCATATACAGCGTCCTCTAAACCCCCCACTCTGCTAAGGGAAACCGAGGTTCCCTCACTGAAAGTAGCTACTAAGCCTAGTAGTCAAAGTCTCATTCAAAGAAAGGTTTTAATTTTTCAAAATTTTATGGAGTTTTTTGAAAAAGGGTTGATTTACACAAAGTTAATCCCTCAATTTTTAAGAAAATATTTTACATGATTTTTACAAAACTAAGTTCACGGATTTACTTAAACCAAGCCGAAAAAGAATTTTCAAAAAGTTTAAAAATACGAGCTATGGCTAAAGTAAATATACAGTAATATACAATATACCCCCTATACTTAACTTTTGCTATGCCCTCATAGCACAAGTGATATGAATCCATGGCTCGGTTAAATATAGGGTGATATAGCGGAACTGAGGAGGAGGGTCCCCCTATACTTAGGTCAAAAATTGACCTAAGTATAAGAAGACTCAGAGAGGGAGGGGTAAATGAGTCGGGTCCCCCTATACTTAGACTAAAATTAGCCTAAGTAAAGGATCTGAATTGTAGGGGGGAGGTTGTGTTGGGAGAAACATTTACACTAAGATACAAGGGAGGAGGAGGAGTGTGTTTTTATAGAGGAAGAAGGGGGGGGGGGTGTGCAATGTGTACAGTTTAAGGGGTCAGAGGGGGGAAGAGTGATTGTGTGAAATATACAGAGAGGAGGGATACGAGGTGGGGTTAGTGAGAATATATGTGCAAGTGTGTGTGCGGGGAGGGGGGATAGATCTTCTAGTGATCTACTCTTTCTTTCTTTCTTTTTTTACAACATGAAAGTCCTCTAATGAGGACTGCTAACACTTTTTTTTACAATATGCAAATGCAAGAAGAGCTAATAAAAAATTCCTAAAATTCTTCGCCAATTCTTTTGCGGCCTCTTCAATGGGAGCTCCCAACTCCACGCCTCCATGGAGATCAAGCATCCTTGACCTTCATGGGCCTGTCACAAAAGAGAAATGTTAGAAAAATAAAAGGAAATTAATCAGCAGAAATGATGTAAAAATAATGCATGAAAAGAAGACTTGCGAATTTTGAAAATATTCAACACAGAAATAAAACAAAATTCAATAAATAAATAAAGTTGACCCGTGTACCCAATAACGACACCATTTGATTAACGTGAAATCCGCCTCTTTAATAGTCGTAAATTGTAGTAGTATAGGAGACAGATTTCGGTCAGCAAAAATTACAATCGTTTGAATGTTGTGGAAAATTTATACTTGGCAAGTCTACTGATAAACACGAAATTGAGAGCGGTCGTATTGATTCACAAGGCGAATCAACAGTCAAAGTCTTGACCACTACAGAATCCCGTATTTAATCAATAATTAACCCATACTATAAATATCAAGAAATGAAAAGCAGATGTTAAGTTAATTTTTTTTAACTCTACATAAATGATGTATAGAAGCAAGTACGTAGAGAGTTCGAACACATGGAGCAAGGCAGGGTAGATCAAACAGGTGTGTGTGTGTGAGAAAGTGATGTGTATGTCTACACTATGCAGATGCAAATATTTTTGTGGGTTTTAGATTTTGAATTTTTTTTATTTAATTTTTAATATTTGTATTTTGATTTTTAATTTTCTGATTTTATATTTTTTATTATATTTTGTATTTTTGTATTTTCTTTTTTAAATATTGGAATATATGAACTATATATTAAAAGAGGTGATAAAATATTTATAAAAATATGTAAAAATGCTCAAAAATTCAGAAATAAAATCTTTTTGGTCTTTTTATAGATTTTTACTGATTTTGTGATTTTTGGGTGATTTTCAGAATATTTTTGGGATTTTTAAAAGGCAAAGTAAAGGAAAATAGGGAATAAGCTACTGGTTGAAGGTAAAATAGGAATAAAAAATATCAAACAACCACAAAATTTTCCCAAACTGATTTTAAAATAAAATAGAATAAAATGGGGGAACCTACAGGACTTGAATTTGTATTTTTCTGATTTTTCTATGATTTTATAGATTTTTTTGAAGTTTTAAGATGTTTTCTAATTTTTAAGGTTTTTCTTTTGAATTTTTTAGTGATTTTTGGTATGACACTAAAATAGGATAAAATACACAGTACGCGATTTTTTTAGAATTTTTCGAGGTGTTTTAATATTTTTTGGTATTTTCTAAGACAGTACTGAAATGGCATGTTTTTTGATTTTTAATAAATATAAAAATGCAACAAAAATGAAAAATAAAAATATGGCGTGCAAGTGCAAGTGAATAGGAGCTTAAAATAAATTTTTGAGAATTTTTCGAATTAAAATGATGCTCCAAATAAATAAGACAGTGCACAAAAATGTACAACCAAGCAGGGGTATTTATGTAAATAGTCAAAAGTTGTAGGGCCTCTGCGCAATTTTTACGCAAAAACATACAATGAATATTTAATTTAATGGACTGAACAGCAATCACAAAATCTAGAGGGGCTTTGTAGCAAAATTGCCACCCTTGCGCGTGCGACGCACGCGCCTGGGGAGGACCTACTTGCAAAAATCAGAAACTTCGGGGCAGAATTGCAAAAAGCCTAAAAATATTTATACTGCAGTTGAATGCTTGCGAATTAAAATCACATAAACAAAAGTTCTCGGGAGGTCCTTGCAAAATTGCCAAGTCACATGCTCAACGCACGGGACCTGGCGGGGACCTATATGGAAATACGTGAAAGTACGAGGGCTGGTTCGTAAATACTACACAAATTAAATAACATCAGATGAAGGATTATGTGCCGAATATTAAATACAAAACTCGTTGGGAAAGATATGCAAAATACCCTGCGTCCTTTGGATCGGGCGGCTGATAAACGCCACTTAAACACGTGTCACTCCCTGGTCGCCCGATGCCCCTTCGTCTGCGACGGCTGAGATCAGAACGTCCGAGGTTGATCAACGGCTGGGAAAGATCAGGATTCAATGGCTAAAAAAGATCAACAAGAACAAGGAAGCATCCGACGACTCGGAGAAGATGTGGAAGAACAGGACCAGAGTGCGGGCCCGGCGAACTTGGGCCGCCGTGCCTGCCCTTCTCCGTCGTCCTCCGCTGCTTCGAGGGGGCCCAGGAGCATGACGAAGGCTACCTTTATCTGCTGGAGGTCCCAGGAAGGCCGGAGAACGTCTGGAGTTTGCCCGCGAGGTCGGAGGAGCAGCAACCCCCCAGGTATCTCCGGCTAACGCCAAAGATGCTCCAGGCGTGCTTGAACGCTACAGGACCTGTAAAAATGATTAAGGGGAGCGCGGGCAAATTGCCGCGCATCACCCTGCAGTAAAAGATGGTGGAAGGCGGCGAGGGAAAAGCTCACCGGAGGGAACTCCGGCGAGGTGGCGGTGTGGATGATTGGATGGAATTCAGGCGATATGGACTGGTGAAGATGGAGGTTTAAGCTACTAGAAATAAAAATGCGTAAAGAAAAAGGCAATAAAAACCAACCTCAAGCCCAGGAAGGGCGAGGGAAAACCTCACGGCGGCGCGACTGCCGGAGATGGG